>MU182532.1:77184-97173 GCA_016904865.1 Pissodes strobi | reverse complement strand
ATAGTAACTTTTTGATGTTTGCTGATGATGTGAAATTTTATAGACAAATTTCATCCACTCTAGACCAGGCTAGGATGCAGCAAGACTTAAATAAATTAAATGAGTGGTGTATTAAAAACAATATATTTTTAAATATTAACAAGTGTAATCTTATAAGTTTCCACAAGGGAAAGAAGAGGATTGAGTCAGCTTATGCTGTTGATGGCCATGATATTCAATACTACAGCACAGTTAAGGACCTTGGAATGTGGTTTGATGAACAATTAAGTTTTCATACACACATTAATAATATCATCATGGGTCATCCAGGGTTCTTGGTTTTGTACTTCGCAAGTGCAAAGAGTTCGCTTTGGAGACCTGGAGCTTGTTCACCTCTGCCTTTTCATAGCACTAACTATGCAGCTAACTCTCCCATTGTGAGGACTTTAAGATTCTTAAATTCTAGCAGTGTTGAAATTTTGGGCATTACCTTATCTCAGTTTAGGCATCAAATTAGGGAAATTGTTTGATTTATTTTTACTTAGTTTATGTTTTTATCTTCTTATTTTTCCTTTTATAGTCTAATTGATATGAATAAAATATTTTATGGTGATATATGTTAATTGAGTTAATTCTGTTATTATTAAATATAGTTTATTATGGTGGTTGGGTTTAAAGTATTGTAATTGTATTATTATTTTTTGTAATGGGGTTGATCCCGTATATTAATAAATAAATAAATAAATAAATAGAAAACCTACACATACAAGCAGATATATAAATTTTAAATCAAATCACTCAATAATGGTTAAAAAGGGGGTCACAAAAAGTCTATATGATCGAATGAAAATAATTTGTAATAATCAAAATTTCATCATAGAAAAATAATTTTTAAGCAATGTTTTGATTAATAATAACTAACCTATTGATTTAATTCCAAAATACTTTATAGAATTTGTACAACCAAATATTAGACAAAATCAAAATAGACCTATTCCGAAACTCATTGTTCTATATATTCCCGGCTTATCAGACAAAATAGAACGAATAGGTAATAAATTTAACATTCGTAGTATTTTCAAAACAGAAAACACCCATAGATCCGAACCAACAAAAACAAAACCACTCAATGAAAATGAAATTACTAGAAATGTTATCTAAAGGATACCATGTTAGTGTTACTGTTAATGTAACAAATTTTAAATAGGTGAAACCTGTAGACCATTATCTTAATTTAGAAAAGAACACCAAACTTATATTAAAAGTACACAATTCCACAAATCACATATTTGTTAACATGCATTTGATAACAATCACAGAATAAAATGGAACTCTTCAAGTATTTTAGTAAAGGGACCATTATCTAAAAAATGTAAAATTAAAGAAAGTGCTTAAATTTAATTAAATAAAGATGAATGTGTTGCCTCAACTTCTGCCAGTTTTAATAGCACCTGGTTACCTTTGTTAATAACTGAAGTTGATAGGGAACACTTCAAAATTTACTTAATCTTTTAACACAAATCACTGACTTGCTCCTAAACGTATAACACCAAATTATAGATATCTCACAAATGAATCAATTATGTACCTAATAACACCTCAATATCTCACTAATCTAAAAGACCAGTAATCAGTAATTATACAATATGACATTAATATTGTCATTTCAAAACTTGACAATTTGCACGAGCTTTTTACTTATATTTGCATTTACTAACAATTTTCATTTTCATTTTTAGATTTATTTGTTCTTGACAACGGGGGCAGAATTGTTCCTCGAAATGCCGACCTTTTTCCAGTTTCTTTTAGGTTTTTCAGCTCCGTTAGGGTCACTAAATTAGCACTTGGGCTGTTTACAGTTACACCCTCGAGCCAGAGCCTATTTTCCAAAGAATTATACAATGAAGTGGAGAAAAAGGCAAACATTTGTAAGATAAACATGAATCCTCCACAAGAATATAGCACACATTACCTACATCAGGAGGGTTATTATCTTGTGTTGAGACGCCGATTGGGTGAGTGGTAACCATTTTATAGTCAAAAAAATTAGAATTTTTAAATAAAATTTTAGTTAGCTTATATCGTCATTTTTTTAAAATTATTGTCGTAACCTTTTGGGTAAGATTACCGATTTATTGGTGAAAAGTTGAGATTTTTATTAATCAAATTCATGTAATTTGAAAAAGGATCAGTCCAAATTTGGGGATTTCGTAATTATTTTATCGTTTAAGGGTCACGCACATTTTGGTTAACGTATTTTGATTCAAATTTAACAGCAATATTTGGGTTAATTCTCGGGGAAATTCTACATATTGCTGCAAAGATATTAAATTCAATTTTCAGTGAAATTTCTCCGAATTTTCCCTCATAGTGTGACTTTTTCTTTACAGGTTCATTTAATTAAATTCTCAATATCTTTGTTACTTCAAGCATATATATTAGCATATATTAGGTTCATCTCACATACGTAAATTTACCTGGTTTTACCTTATATCTAAATTTCTATCTCGGATGCGAGTTAGGGATTATATTATCGTTATCTTTAATTAAATTGCGGCACAGTTGTGCTCAGTTTTCGGTTATGAGCCAAAGGCCGAAGTAAAAGTAATAGCGCTTACTTATTTTGAGCCATAAGACTCTTTGTTAGAGATTGTACCTCTATTTATTATCAGATTTAAAATTAACTTCTATCTGAATTTTACCGAGAGTCATTGAATTTAATACAAGTCATTCCATTATTTTCTCTTAAATTGTATATTTTAATGTAAAGAAAAAGATATCTCGTATAGCAGTAACTATATTTTTGTGCTCATTTTCTACTCAATCAACATTGTAATTTAAATTTCGAAAAGTATCTGCTTGTAGTAGATAATATTTATTTTTTTTAAGCTTATTTTTAGTATTGTAGCTGCTTTTACCAGTAAATTTTCAATTTGTAGACTGCTTCATTATAGATTTAACATTGTCACTGCTATATACATTGGTCTAAGACTAGTTTATTTGCTATTTTATGTAATATCATCCTGAGATTGGATGA
The DNA here is from genome assembly GCA_016904865.1 of Pissodes strobi. Lineage (NCBI taxonomy): Eukaryota > Metazoa > Arthropoda > Insecta > Coleoptera > Curculionidae > Pissodes > Pissodes strobi. The sequence continues at coordinate 94,157 of MU182532.1, read as the reverse complement.
CGAAAACATCTTGCTTGTCAAGCAGCAGGTATTCGTCCACATCAGCTAACGCTGAACTGAACCACTTGGAAGGGAGTCGATACTTTAGGAACCACACAAGTTCTCGATAAACCCATTTTACACTAACCTGGGGATAGGCATACACGGTTCCAGTTGGTTACAGCATAATTTGGCCGAAGCTAAGTATTAGCCAATCGGAAGATGCACATATTGTAAAGACCAATCTTGTAGCATTTCTTTATCATATAAGCTTCTTTGTCTAATCCATTTTTTCACATTAATTTCATTATCAAGTCAATTTATTCATCAGATAAATTTCATCTAAAATAATAAAATAAAATATACTTATAATTTCACTTTATATTTGTTGAACTAAATCATACTTGTATTCTCATTTAATCCTATAATTACTACACTAATTATCTTGGAATTTCCCTCTTTTATTTATCGCAAGATACGAGGTAGCGAGTCTCAAAACAAACATCACTTATAAGCAAATAACTTTGAGGGTTATTAAATGACATATAACTGGCGAACAACTAGTATTTCATTGCAAGTTTTAGGTTATAGTGATAAGTTATATTAATATTTATTATCACAAATTATTGGGGATTTTCAAACCCCAGTATGTGTTCCGAAGGTTCATAAACCCCAGTTAAGATACATAAACGTTTTGAACAGATCTTGAAAGATAGAGTGCGATTATTAAAGAGCATTTGATGAATAACAGTAAAGGTTTTTCTCCCATTGAAGACGATAAACGGAGCATACTTCGAACATATTTTCAGAACTATTGAATACCGCCTGCTTCAGCATATTATCATGGTAGATAGAACAAGAGAAGGATAAGATCTCAGGTATATGAAAGAACGGGACTTAGAAATCTTAAGAAGTGGTTGAAATATAATCTGTTGTTACTCTAACCCGGCAAGCTGGGCATGTTTGATGTGTTACTTCATTCTTCAGTGAAGAAAAGGTCACTTTACCTTTCTAAAAACAGGCTCGACATACAAAAGTATTTTTAGGGATTTAAACCATCGGCATCGAATTGAATTAAATTTTAGAGTAAAAGATTTCTGTAGTGAATAATTATTTACTTATGCATTAAATGTATACATGTTTTCAAGCGTTCTAGATTATTTAAAGCTCTAGACATTGTGTCCCAAATTCGAGCCTCATCACTGGGATCTCGAAAACTAGAAGAGACACGAGGTCGGTTAAATGGAGGCAAAGTTGCGCAGTTCGATGCTGATCAAAATGCCACCTTACAAGTTTAAAAATTCCGAGTACTTCCGAAGATTTTTGGAGAAAACCGAATATTCGCGATTTCATTTTTATTTTTTTATTACTCTATTTGAATAGATATAACAAAATATATTTCACATTTTCATTGCTACATTTTTTTGTCCTCCAAGACGGTGTTATCAGATTTTCAAGCCGACGTTTCGTCTTTGGGCTGGCATCATGAACCTTGTTTTTTTAAATACGGTCCTGGATTTTTTATTATGGATTTTAAGAGCTTTTAAGGTCCCAAAACCAAATATGTATCGCACTTATTCGAAAAATTCATATTAGTGACTTTTTCCATAAGAACTGATGTGTTGGATATAGACAGAAAATAGATTTTTAATGGGATTAAAAACAAAAACCTTTTTTTGCGCATTAACGCTTTGCATAAAGAAAGCTTAAAAACTGACATAAGAAGTGGTTAATAAATAATATAATTATTAAAGTGTCCCCTCAAACCATAGGCTCTATATTAGGCTATATTTTTAGCAATTTACCCAGGTAAATAGTTGTGTGGGATTAGATTTGAACAGGTAATACATGTCACATTCTCATTGTATCGCACTTATTCGAAAAAATCATTTGCATGATTTTCTGGTAAGATCTTACCAAAAATCTGTTTTCTATCTCTCTCTAACACATGGGTTCGTCAAACACGAAACGTCTGTTTGAAAATCTGATAACACAACTTGTGGAATAGAAAAAGTATCAATGAGAATATGAAATTTATTTTGTTATATTTATTCAAATAGAGTCATAAAAAAATAAAAATCAAATCGCAAATATTCGGCTTTTTCCAAGGAAGTGTTCGAAATTATTAAACTTGTAAGGTGGCATTTTGATCAGCATCAAATCGCGCAACTTTGCCTCCATTTAACCGACCTCGTATCTCTTCTAGTTCCCGAGATCCCAATAATGAGGCTCGAATTTGGGACACCCTATACAATGCTCAATATACAGTATATGTTGTGGTTTTTACCTCTTACCTTACGAAATCCCACTTTTCAACAACAAGCCGAGCGACATATTTATAAACTTACGTAGAAGCATACTAAAGGAAATTTATAAATAGCGGATATGAAAATACAAAATGTATGTATTAAGTAATATCGAATAAAATAAAGCATAACATTTTACATAAACGTACCGGGTGGCCAACTAAAAATGGACGTCGGCCACAACTCGTTAACCGTTAGTCATATAACTTGGAGAAAAAAATTTTGTCGAGTAAATCGGCCAAGGGAAATCGCTGGAAGTTATTTTCGACTTTGTAGGATGGCCGCTAGGGGGCGCAACTGGAATGGTAAATCAAAAAGGGCCTTTTCTCCAAAAATATGAATGTAAAGATATATTAAAAATATTACCATCGTAAAAAGTAGAAAATTTGTGACTCTTCTTTATTTTAAGTGTTTTGCTATATCTAATAAAATATAGTGGTGGGAAAACGTCGAACATGTTTTCATTTAAATGGCCATAACTCCGGCATGAGTCAACAGAATCGAACAAACTAGGTCTCGTTTAAAAGAACTTTTATTGCCTAATAATGTGCTGCATAAAAATTATCCGAATAGATTTCGTCGTTATCGCTAGAGGGCGCTGTATATAATTGCAACAGTTATTGCGGATTTTTATGAAAATTTCAAATAGTAGGCTATGTCTCTTTTTACATTGTTGAATAGACGAAGAAATTCCCTAAAATTCTACGCAAACCGTAACTTTCTAACCTAATAGATATTAGGTGGCTGGATTATGCAACGTCTCCGCAATTTAAGGGGCTACTCTATGTTACATAAATAGTTATTGACTTCTAAGAGATTAAATGAAAAATAATTTGAAAAACAAAAAAGATTAATTTCCACTTTAATTAATGTCGCCATAAATGCTTAAAATGCTGTCCATCATTTTCGATACACTTTTGAATTTTATCTCGAGTATTCCAGACTACGGTCTCTAGCTCGACAACTGAAATAGTTTGCATGGTGTCTTAGTCTTGCAATCATGTTTTCCCGGGTAGTAGGTCTGATGACAAAAACCAAGTCTTTTACTCGACCCCATAAATACAAATCGAAACATGTCAAGTCGGATGATCGAGCCGGCCATGGAAAGGTGCTACCCCTTTTCTATCGTCTACCAGGGTAGTTGGCTTCCAAAAACTCCCGAACGTTCACTGCGAAGTGTGCCGGACAACCATCGTATATTTCCATCATATATTTCTTTGTCGAATTGCAAGAGGCACTTCCTCCAACAAAACCGGCAATTCCTCTTTTAAAAACCGCAGGTAACTCTCACAATTCAGTGTATTATCAAAAAAGGGGCCAATAATTCGTCTTCCTGGTATTCCTGCCCAACAATTTACGGACCAACGACCTTGGAGCTGGATTTCTCGCATCCAACGCGGATTTATTCTCGACCAGTAGTGGGTGTAATGGAGATTCACTTCTCTATTGCTATGGACGGTGGCCTGATCAGTCCACAATATATGCGAGAGAACTTGCCGAATTTCCATTATCATTCCCAAAAGCCAGTGACAATAACCCAGTCTTCTATCGAAATCTGCAACAGTCAATGCCTGATGTAGGACTAAGTGATATGGATGTAATCGGAAACAAGGAAAACAACTGATGCAACAAGATTGGAAAAATAGGATGGGAAAAATTCATTAAACAGACATTTGTGGAATTACAATCTTTTGATTCGATCATGTTGTTGCTTACTTGTGTTCTTTGAGGATGTTTTGAACAGTAGTTCGAGTTACTCCCAGGTCTTGCCCAATGATCCTATTACTTAATTGAGGATTAAACTCGACGTAAGCTAGCACATTAACGACGTTCTGTTCCGTGCGTCCTCTGCGTTGTCTACGGTATCGATGACTCGAAGAAAAACTTTTCTACTAGGGTGACGTCGATCAGGGTATTGCTGCGCATAAACCCGGGCAGCAATTGTAGCATTTCTCACGGATTCAAAAAAAAAACATCAACCCTGTCAAATAATTCTTCGTTTGTATACAACATTTTGGAAAAATTAAATTAACGTAATACGAACAACAATAAAAATATGAACAAGAAAACACGAAACTAGCAACTAAATGACATTGACATAAAACTAAAATGTTTAAATTCCTTGACGTTTTGTTTCCAATTTTGTTTTTTTATTTGGTGATTGAGGAAACGATTATTTACATATTTTACACTTTTCTTCTGCATGCATTGGCAGTGTTAAGGACAATTGCGGTTTTTATCAATATATTGGAACTACTGTTTTTCATTTCACACCATGCAAACTATTTCAGTGGCCGAGCTAGAGACCGTAGTTTGGAATACTCCAGATAAATTTCAAAAGTGTATCGAAAAGGATGGACAGCATTTTGACCATTTAGGACGACATTAATTAAAGTGGAAATTAATATTTTTTATTTTTCAAATTATTTTTTATTTAATCTCTTAGAGGTCAATAACTATTTATGTAACATAGAGTATCCCCTTAAATTGCGGAGACGTTGTATAATCCAGCCACCTAATATTTATTTTATTGATATCTCCGGTTAGAAAAAAGATAGAAAATTACGGTTAGGATAGAATTTTAGGGAATTTCGTCCTCTTGAATGTAAAAAGAGGCATTGCCTACTATTTGAAATTTTCGTAAAAATCCGCAATAACTGTTGCAATGATATACAGCGCCCTCTAGCGATAACGGCGAAATATATTCGGATAATTTTTATGCAGCACATTATTAGGCAATAAAAGTTCTTTTAAACGAGACCTAGTTTGTTCAATTCTGTTGACTCATACCAGAGTTATGGCCATACCTATATTGTATGAGATAATATAGCAAAATACTTTAAATAAAAAAATCACAAATTTTCTACTTTTTACGATGGTATATTTATAATATATCTTTACAATTATATTTTTGGAGAAAAGGCCTTTTGATTTACCATTCCAATTGCGCCCCCTAGCGGCCATCCTACAAAGTTGAAAATAATTTCCAGAGATTTCCCTTGGCCGATTTAATATTTTTTTCTCCAAGTTATATCACTAACGGTTAACGAGTTATGGCCTTAGTTGGCCACCCGGTACAGTAAATTCTTTGTATATGTGGTGATAAATTACCTCAAGGAAGCGCTGCATATGACATATTTTATCAGTCCACAGTGATTCAAAATTAAAAAATATTACATAAAGCCCTTATATTCAATTCGCGTGTGACTTAATTTTATGTATTTTATTGTACAATAACTTCAAGTGCCATTTCTTAAAATTATTATCACATGAATTTACTAACTCAAATGCTATTACCTCTAAGTCATTCCAGGCGTCATGTCCCCTGTTTAAAACTCATAAATATTTTGGTTTATCAATATTAAGTGGATCAGATGACTCAATTATATCTATGATATCTAATAAGTAAAAAATAACAGCCCACTTACGAATGTATTATTACATGAACGAATATTAGTGATTTATTTGCAATAAATATCTACGTTAATTAGAGATCCTTAAACGTATCCATAATTGAAAATAAGATTACCTGTGAATGGCGGTTGGGAAGAATTAAAATACATTTATTTTGATTATAACTTTACCAATACCCCCTTGAGATATCTGTATATCTGAAATTTTTTATTTCATTTGGACATAGCTAGCACAATCAAATAATAATTAAACCTTATCGAAATGAATTTTAATCTCGATTATACGACGTAATTGCAGCCCAATTAAATAATTATTCAATTTTCCAGATATTCATTTTATGCATCCACGCAAAACTCCAAGTGCAAATATTTGCAATCGGGAAAAAAGAACCAGATGCACTTTCTGTAGACCTTGCCTTTACAAAATCGTGGGAGAAAATTAGTTTATTCGCTTTTCTCCCTTTAACCTTAATAGCTAGAGTTCTAAAGGGATTAAAAAACTATGTATTAACTGGAGCTGGAGAAATATGTATTAGAACCTAAAAAATATCGTGGCAAATTAATTTAATCACGATGAAGTTTATAGAGATTTCAGCCTTATTTTTTCTTAGTGTTCTCGTATAGGTAAGTAAGACCATTTTTGCTTCGTTGGTCAACAAGTTTTATTGAAGATAACCCTGTAACATTTTGGCTTGTATGCGTTCTGCTGTCACAGGCCGTTTTGTCCGGCGTATATCGATGCGTAAATCACCCTAGAATGTGTTACCCTTCACCTGGTCCTGAACGCATTCGTGGGTAATAACGGGAAGACCCTCGTAGACATGCCGGCCGACATAGCTTCGTCGCTCTTTCTATCGAGAAATTTTAATATATCTGCGCTGCGAAACGATTCGATTTTCAACAAATTGAATTTAGCGCGTGAAGATTAATTCGATGGTAGAAGGCTTTGTTTCCGGCTCCGTCGCATACTGTTTTGGGATTGGTTGATAAGATTAAGCGTCGCACGCATTTATTTTAATTGTCTATGAATAATTGGGAATTCTATTAATTGAAGTGGCTTAATGACAATGCCATTTTGGGTACTCTGGGTAGTTTTTGTGAGGATGCCGGTGCATCAAAATCCCAGGTTTTTATCGTTTAATTCCCTTGGATAAATTATTGAGGGGAACCATGCTGGAAGTTCATTGGTTGAGCGAGTTTCTATCGGAGGTGGAAATCTTCGTGCGGTGCTGTTCTTCGGTTTTCGGTCGCTTGGGTCACTCTTTCACGACGAACCGAGTCAAGCAGTCATTTTAGACGCCGGTCGGAGTCAATTTTGATTTCCACCTGTTAATGGGATTTTTCTGACCGGGTCATTTCAACAGTTTCAGTCTTTGGTTGTACCTTATCTCTTCGTAAGTGTTTGTGTCTGAAACTGCCCTTTGTGGGATTTGACTGCTGCTTTGCAAGGTGAGTCGAGTTTTTTTTTGTACATTATTTTTTGTCTCTCTGTGAACGCCATCATTTTGTGACATACGTGGGCAGATTTTTAATTCCCTTTTTAATCTCTTACAGAAGCCCATTTGCCTAACTGAACGCCGTTTAGCGTTAAGTACCTGGCTAGCCCTGCAAAGGTAAATTATTGTTTTTTTAATTCTGATTGCTCTTTTTCCTTGATGGTCCATTTAAGAGTTACGTGTGGAACCTTGAAGGTGTGTTCTTTCAGAGGGGACTACCGTTGGGGTTACAACTACCGCTGAGTCAAAGACTACCGTTGGGTCAAAGACTACCGTTGGGTTTATTTTTACTGTGAGGTATACTGCTATCGTCGAGTTGTTCATTGTTATCTACGAGCATCGTTAGCGACAGAGTGTTCCTTGGCTACGCCCGTCTAGCGTACCACCTGTATAGAGCCTTGCAGTCCTTCACCGGTCAAGGAAGTCTACTTCCTACTGTGACCAGTTCCTTCTAGAGGCTGCCTGAGAAGTTACTCATCGACCAAGTGAGCAATTTCCATTTTATTTTATTTTTCATCTATCTATGTTGCGACAAATTTGTGTAATTAACTACGATCTCTAACTATTATTTTTTTTTCTGGCCTTGATTACGAACAAAGAATACCTTTTTAACCTCTTTCTCCTTAACTAAGGCAACATTTAGTCATTCAAATTTCCTTTAGAACGAACTTTGAATTTTTGGGCAATCTTGTCAAGCCTAAAATACTTGATTTTATTTAATTAAATTCTGAAATTTTTCTTTTAAATGAACTTTGATTTTTTTGGGCAATTTTGACGAGCCCAAAATGCTTGCTTTTATTTAATCAAATTCTAAAATTCAGATTCAGATCTATAAATCAGATATCGGATCGAAAGTTTCTCTTTTTTTTTCAACTTTTAATTGACTGACGCAATAACGTTGTAGGTCGAACTAGTTTTATTATTATTCTCAGTTACCACGATTTCTGGCTTACGTTGGATAACTGTAGATCAGCTGATTAGTAGTTACTAATATACTGCGTTATTTTAAATTGTTTTTTTTTATTGCGGCTTTTGATATTTTCATTACTCTAACAGATTGTTTATTATCTGTGTCCTACCGTTAACTTGCCCGTGGAGTAAATTGCCATATGTTAAGGTCTGTAATTGAGTGGTGGCTATAATAACGCCAGGTCTAACTGGTTTATTTATATATTGTTTTTGCGGCAGTTATCAACATAACCTAATTGAACTGAATAACTATAGTTAGTTAATTATACGGCATATGTGACGGATCATGATTCAAGCACCGTGAATTAGTCTTTAATTAGGTGATTACTCGAGCTAATTGAACTAACCTATAACGAGAAGTTATTCGCAGTATCTGGCTTTCAACACATTATTTTACTGACGTTCATTTTATTAATGATTTAAGAGATCGTCATAATTATAATTAAGTATTTCGGAATTTGATCAGAGTAAGCGTTTGAATTATTTCACCGAGTAAAGCCTACCTTTAAGCATACAGTGTAACCATAAGAATTGATAACTGAAATTTTCTTCAACTTAATCTTTTTTTTCTTCCTCCTGACCAGCTGTGATATTTTATTGTTAGGTAATAAAACCATTCCTTGTTTGTTTATTCACCTGTTTCATTTAATTAGAACTTAAGCGAACATCCAACGGGACAGGCCGCTTCCGTAAGTATCTGTTTTTTTATCATTAGCGCTCAGTAATTGAAACGTTCTTGATTATTTTTGATTCAATTTTGAATATTTGTTTATCTCTTTCTTTAGTCATTTTTGATTGATTTTTGAATATTAGTTCTCATCGACTTTAGTTTTTTTTTGATTAATTTGGGTACTTGCCTTATACCGACTTTGATTTTTGATTAATTTTTGGGTCATTATTTTTCCATTACTGTTCCTGATAAATTGCCGGAATATATATTTAATCTAATTTTCTGACTTATTTTTATTGTTTTATTGATCGATTTTCGCGGTAGAAATAAATAACGAATTTTTGGTATTCATTTATTTTGTCGCGAAGCTTAAGCTAAAACGATTTCCATATTTCAACTTTGGGGAAATTCTCGCTTGTGCTGTCTAAAAGCCCGTGGCGCCTTAAATAAATCAACCCGTACCCTACTCTCCGGCATTTGAGCTAGGGCCTAATTTATACGCTCGGCGACAGCTCGTTTTAGACTACGCATTGACATACTTTTTTTTATTTTATTCAAAATCTAATTTTAAATTCTCAAAATTAAAAATTTACCATTCGATTTGAGATTATTTACTCCCCGTCCCTTCGAAACTGGAGTGAAGGTTTGCGCCCATTAGAAGGACAAAGGAGCGTAATACTGCTATTTTCAAGACACTGATGGTCGGTATTAATATTTTTTTAGGATTAGGTCGTTAGTTTTTCCGTAATAAATCCAATATTGACTAATTAATGGGTTTTTGAGTGACTTATATAGATTATCTCCAATCCATGCTTCTTGTGATTGCTCTTTATTTGCTATCTCTACAATTATTGGTGGCCTGACGGGAAAAAGGCTATAAGTATAAATTTCGGGTTTTGAGAAAATCGATATCCAAATTCGTTTAAGGTGCATTTTAACACCAATTATTTTCCATAATAAACTTGAAAAAACAGTAGTTTTAATAGCAAAATTTTAGAAATGGCGTTTGAAGTTTCTCCAGACCTTGATTAATTGTTGTAATCTGCTTCTGTCTGCGGTGATAAGTTTCAGACGCTGGTAAAAGTTTTTCTTACTTAAATTGGGAGACAAGGGTACTGTCATCGGCAAACCTGTAAACAGGATTATTGGTTTGAGTTAGCAGGTCATTAATATAGATGAGGAACAGAGTTGGAAAAATTATTGCGCCCTGAGGCACGCCCGCATTAATGGTGAATGTGTCCATCAACTGCAACGTGTAGAGACCGGTTCTTAAGGCCAGCATAGACACGCATGCTTATCGCACGTTTGACTTGTACACTCTTTAGTCGTCATGCAAGACGGAGTATTTCTGATGTTTTAATTATCGTGTTCCATCAATTGGCTTGAGAATGATATTTTGCTTGTACCAACTTGCTTGAGGTGATGGTATTTACATTTGCGTTCAAATTTTATTAATGAAAATGGCTGATTTGCTATTGATGTCTAGGGAGTTTCTCAGGGAATTTGTTGATTTATATAGATAGAATGAGTGTTTGTGGACGATATAAAGTAAATAGTACTCAGATAAACAGAAGAAAAATGCTGCTTATAATATACAAATCGAGAAACTGAAAGAAGTAGGGCCAGGAGCTAATAAGAACATGATTGTAAAAAAAAATTCCATGAGAACATACTTTAGAAAAGAACTAAAAAAGTATAACGCATCATTGAAGTCAGGAAGTAGTACCGAAGACGTGCATAAACCAGATATGGTACGTCGATTTACTGTTCTTTTTAAATGGCCAGTAGACGCCTAGACACGATAACTCAACAATATGACAATTTGGACAGTGATCAGGTAATATATTATAAGGAACTAATTTATTAATATTCTTTTAAGAATATAAGAGTAATATACAAGTCTTTTAAAACGTATTTCGTGAATCATATTATCTTGCCAGTTAGCTTTTCCTTCGTTGTTAAAATATCTTAAAATTATATTTCGGGATTCATTTGCTTCGGTTGCATCATATCTATTGGGTCCCCTTTGTAATACAGAAACAATAATTGGGTTCATTCGTAATCCAACATTTACTGTAGAATTTTCCTGATACTTGTTATCGAAAGATGTTTCCGGTACAGCACAAGTTATAACTACAAGATCTATACGGTCCAATCTCATATTAATGCTAGCATATAGATTTCGGAATCGGGCAGCCATTATGCTAAATATATTTTCAATTATCCTTCTAGATCTGGAGAGGCGATGGTTATATATTTTTTTGTCTTTAGATAAGTTGTATTGTGGAAATCTGAGATACGCCCATTTGTGCCAATCTGACGGTATATTATTTCATAATTTGCGTTTGCAACTGCCATTAATACTGAACTATTGTACCGTTTATAATTCCAATAATATGATCCATTTCCTGGTGTATTCGAATATGTTTACCATCTGCGCTTCCTAAGCAGTTTCTGCTACTTGGTGTCGAAGTCTATACCGATTTTTTTCCATTCATCTTCTGTCTTAGGGAACTGAAACAAAAACTATTTGTTGTATTTATTTTGTTGCAGGATGATTATATACTTCAAGAAATCAATTACCAAACAGAAAATGCAGCTAGGTCAGATTTTACGACTCTTACTACCCCAAGCATTTCACGACCAGCATCAAGAATCACCTCAATGGGCTTCATAAAAAAAATCGTGCTGACGAAGTTTTAGAGGTCATATCAGAATCGCTGCAATCAAATAATACTGCTGTGCAAAATGGAAGATATGCCTCATATAGAAGAGCTTCCACCAAAACATGACGGGTTAAAAAAAATGAAGCATTTTATGAGGCATAGGTGCGAAATTTAACGGCACAGTCAAGAGTGGTAAGTAGGCGAGAACCTACCTCTACAAATACTGGTCTGAACCCCATCAATTATGAAAACCGGCCAGCAGAGTGTATTGGTATACTCGCAGTTTTTACAAAATTCCCCTAATAACTATGAATATAATAATTAGATGATAGAAATGGAATGTCAATTACATTTGGTACTCGTTAATTTTTGTTAATTCTTTTGCATTTTTTTACTCAATAAAACATTAACTCCAAATCACTTACCTTCAGATATTCATTTTTTAAACCATCATACATGCATCGCTTTAAAATATCTGGTATAATTTGCCCTATAATTTGAGCAGATATAGTACAGGTATATTTTAAGTCTTCATAACTTCTGCCTGTTAGAGCTCTTTAAGATCGTCCCAGTTTGCACAATTGTAATGCCAGATTTTACGAGGCAATGTAGGAGTGGCAGTTCACAAACCGTTTTAATAAATAAGTTTGTGGTCGGAAGTACTTAGTGGATCAACTGTAATTATGTGCAGGTCAGGGCTTGTGGTTAGAAAAAGATCCAGGATTGCGGCAAATTCGCCTCTCTCTGAGAACCGAGTCGGTTCGTCTACAAGTTGAGTAAGTCCGCAGCTGATGGCAAATGCACAGATTAACACTGTGGCAACAGCTTGAGCTTCTCTACCATCATTGCCGGTCTTGTTGAGATGACTGAGTCGGTGTTATGGGCATTGAAATCTTCCAGAAGGGTTATTTCTGAATTGTGGTGATCGACCTGTATTGAATCAAAAGTGGTAGCTAGTGTTGTAAAAATCTCTTGTAGGCTCTACCGCTCGGAAGGCGATAGAGACAGAATATGAACTTGGTTAATCCCTTGGCGGCGAACTTGAGCCATATGACGTCAAGGTTGTTCGGTTCGAGTGTTTCCTCGCGGTCGCTTCGAACAAAAAGGCATGTTCCGAACTTATGTCTAAATCGAGAGTGTAAATCCAGCGTAGGGGTAGTTTGGGTTAGTTTGCTGTTGTTGTAGAAGATACTTGTGTTTCTCTAAGGGCTAGCATGTGTGATCTATTTGCTTGTAGATGTTGGTATACCGAATTAATGTTTGTGTTTAGGCAACTGAATTTCTTAAATGGTTCGTCTTTCGAGAGGGTTGACTTATAATCGACCACTACAATATTTTGGGAATATCAAAGCCACTTAATGTTCTTCCTTACTATTTTATTACCATCAAACGCAACCTGCTTGGCGGAAATATTACTTTTTAAAATTAAATAAAGCCGAAAATTCTAGAAAATATTTACACTTCATTTGTGTTACAGAGAAAGGTTTTCGATTTTCCACACGTTTGAACCAGCTGAACCCAATTTCGAGAGTATTCAATCATAAATGGATATTTTTGTTTCCTTTTCTGTATTATAGAATGGTCGGCGTCCCAGTCCATGTGAGTGTGATCTGGAACTAGGAACTTGTGGTTAATGTACAGGGTGGCTCGAATTCGTGTCTATGTATGGGGAACTCGAAAACCGTAAGAGATACAGTGTCGGTCAAATTAAGGCAAAATTGCGCATTTAGGTGCCTAACAATATGCCATTTAGAAAATTTTAAAATTCCGAGTATTTCCGGAGATATCCGAAAAAAACCGAAATTTTGAAAAATCGTTTTATTTTTTTCCTGGGTTTATTTCAAAACGGATTTCAAATTGAATTGCTCTTTTGCATTGCCACTTTTTCCGCTCTATCTAATAATGCTATCCAGTTTGAAATCCGACGTTTCGTCTTCAAGGGATCATCATCAACTTTCTTTTTTTAACTACGAACTTTAATTTTTTTTATCGTTTTTCAGATGGTATTGGCGTTATTAATATGACCATGTGTTTTTATTTTTATTTTATTATTTTGTTATTTTTTTAATTTTTATTATAATTTTTTTAATTATATATTTTGCTTTGGCGTAATTTTAAATAATTTAAAGTAGGTACTTTTGAAATTTTTATATTCTAAAAATATTTTATTTTGTTTTTTTTTGTATTAAGTGGAAAATTGGAGCGTATTAAAAAAATAGTAAAACTATTTCTTACGAGAATATGGCCATGAACTATTACTCAAACAAGTTTCTTACTGCAAAGATAAAATATTCTCAACTTTTAACTAATTAAAAAATGTATTTAATAGAGAACATCAACAATTTATAATCATACTAAGTGATACTATATGAACTTTGATGGAAAAACACCTATTGGAATTTTGCTTATAAATAAAATGCACTAAGCAACTTGTTTGAGTAATAGTTCATGGCCATATTCTCGTAAAAAAATATTTTACTATCTTTCATTTTTAATACGGGCTCCAATTTTCCACTTAATACAAAAAACAAATAAAATATTTTTATAGAATATGAAAATTTCAAAAGTACCTACCTTAAATTATTTAAAATCAACAAAATATATAAAATAAAAATAATAAAAAAATAATAAAAGTTAAAAAAAAAAATTAAAAAAAAAATAAAAACACATACTCCTATTAATAACGCCAATACCATCTGAAAAACGATAAAAAAAATTTAAGTTCGCATTTAAAAAAAGAAAGTTGATGATGATCCCTTGAAGACGAAACGTCGGATTTCAAACTGGATATTATCATTGGATAGAGCGGAAAAAGTGGCAATGCAAAAGTGCAATTAGATTTGAAATCCGTTTTTAAATAAGCCCAGGAAAAAAATAAAACGATTTTACAAAATTTCGGTTTTTTCCGGATATCTCCGTAAATACTCGGAATTTTAAAACTTTCTAAACGGCATATTGTTAGGCACCTAAATGCGCAATTTTGCCTTAATTTGACCGACACTGTATCTCTTACGGTTTTCGAATTCCCCATACATAGACACGAATTCGAGCCACCCTGTACATTAAACTTGAGTACTGCTTCATGACTAAAAAAAACTAGTTTTCGCATTGTGAAGTTATAAGTCCACAACTGACGCTTATAAAATGCTACTGATGATTTAATATCTGGCGTGGAAATGCACTGTTGCAAGTCAAAGATGTAAACGGATTTTAACAGATTTTCTGATGCCTCTTCCTTATCGCGCATTTTTGCATTATATGCTTCATCTGCTTCAGATTGGCGATGTTGCGCTGCTTTTTCAATGCATCATACTCGGTATTTGGAGAATGTTTTATTAGCATGTGCATCTTGTCGCATGTGGCGCAGGTGTCCATATTTGCTTTTTTAATTTATATTCCTAAACTGCCGAACTGATTTTCGTAGTTTTTTTGGGAGACAGGCTTATCTTCGGATGGTAGCCAGATTCCATATTCATCATTCATTGGAGAGCGTAGTGATGAGACATATATTTTATACCATAATCCCTTCTAGTAGAACGGCTTTCATACGTTGGTATCATTGAAATATGCTTTTTAACAAGGCCTATTGCATTTGGCGGTATTTTATTGGCTACAGCTGATTTACCACGTAAAGGTGCGTACAGACCTGACGCGACGCGCGCGCGACACGCACGCGACACGCACGCGACAGTCCAAAATTCCTAAGTGTGGACGGGGCGCGCGCGCGGCGCTAGCGCCGCCTGTCCGAGGCGCGTCGCTACCCGTCTGCTGTCGGTTTTTCGACGGAAGATCAAAGAAATAGCGCGGCGCAGTGTGGACGGGTAGTAGTAGGAGCGTAGCAATCGCGCGAGAATCAGTGAAGAAGTGCAATAGAACTTAGTCGCGTGGCGCGCGCGTCTCTCTACATGGCTCACAGCAGGCGCGCGAGAAAACCGTACGCGTCGCGTTCGCGTAGCAGGCGCGAGGTCGGCGCGTCGCGTGCGTGTCGCGCGCGCGTCTCGTCAGGTCTGTACGCACCTTTAATCATCGTGAAGAATACCAGAAAGTAAGTGCCTTCTTGATACTAATTACCAAAGGAATAAATCGAATAGTAAAAACAAATATTATCAGAAAACAACCTTTACAAATCAGTACTTTGTCTCCACCAATACGTAGAAAATAGTCGTGTGTAAGCAATCAGTTTTTCGGAATTTTCACCCTTTTGATGTAATTTTTTTGCCTACTAATAAGTCCAGCAATATAAACAATGCATTTGTTGTACTCTCCTAATTCCTAATATTCTTTACCCAAGTTCCTTAGTTTTTGTCTCTGCCTTCTAACTTCCCTGGTTTCTCCCTTAATATATTTCTTTTCTCTTTTTCTACATTCTCTAATCCTTGTTTTTCTCTCTTTATAATTAGTATCGTCTTCCTCATTAGTATAATGTTTATTATGCTTTCTGTTTTTTGCTGTCTTCACTTTTAGTTTTTCGCCTTTGTTACTTTCGCTTTCATCCACTTCCAAATAATCCCTATTCTTAACAGAATCATCAACAGGCTCATCCCTCTTTGAAGTTAGAAAAGATGAAATAGGAGAAGTTCTTCCATCAGTAGATTCTTCAACTCCCATTTCGGTATATAATAATTCTTTTGAGATGCAGTGGATGACTCCAATATTACCATAATGACTATTAGGATGCAGATTTGAAAAAGTCAACACTTCCTTCTGGGAAACATGACTACCTGTAAATATCTTATCAGTTTAGTTTGCATATTATCAGCTTCATAATCCTGGAATTGAATTTGTAATGAAAAAAAGTTAATACCTTAGCAGGATTGTTCTAGGAGTTGAGCTTCTTTTGATTTAACGCGTAACAAAAGTAAAATTTTCGCCATAAAAAGTTAGGTACTCTAATTCAATGAAAAATAAAGCAGAATATTTTATTTTTAGAGAAAAAGATCAGTTATTGCATATTCACCTTTTAATGGCAAGTCACAGCTATTATCCTTATATATCTCTAACTTTGAAATTAAGTTGCTTTCCTTTCGGTTGACATCAACTATTGAATCAGTGTTAGTTCTTTGCAGTACTAGTAGGTCCAGCAAGATCTCAAATTAAAAGTGTAACAATTTAAAAAAGCACTTATCTTCAAAAGACAAAATTTTAATTAAGTTCTTTTTTATTACGCATGCATCATAATCAACGATTATCGCACGCTGCAGCATGCTTAAAATAATGTTTATGATGCACCTACTTTTTGAAAGGTTTCTATAGAAACATTTGAACATGTCAAATGTGACAGATTAATATATTCGTCAATATATCCCTTAAGTTTAATATTTAAAACATTTTTGAGATTATGATGCATTCGTAATAAAAAATAGCGTATGATATACGTGTATAAGAGGCCTTTAAAGCCCTTGCGACTTACAAAACACTCCGCTGCGCGTCGTGTTTTGAAATGTGTCACGTGTTTTTTTTTTTTTTTTTTTTTT
>MU182532.1:44813-73530 GCA_016904865.1 Pissodes strobi | reverse complement strand
GGAATGGCGGGGGCGTCACTCCCCGTAATCAAACTCCTCTCACCAGTTTGACGTTCCTGCCAGCCAATACCAATGTGCTTTAAAGACCCTCTTATACACTTATATCATAATATACTATTATTTATGGGGATAATGGATTTATAAGTTTTTATTTTATTTACTAGATGAGCTTTGTCTTTTGATAGAGTGCTTTTTATGATGATGATGTGTCATAAACTGGATGTTTAGTTGGGGGCGGCGTTATGAGAAGTGTGACGTAGTATTTGACTGGGACTGTGTGGATTTTTGATATGTAGATTTAATGTTCAGGAGGTGAAATTTTGGGTTAGGAAATAGAGGCAGAGGTCATTGCGGATGTTGGGGGAAATTTATTGTAGCACACAAAGAAAAAGGAACAGTTGGATTATATTTTTGTTTTTGCTGCAATAGTCGTATAAGGAAATGGAGGGTTGATTTAATGAGCGAAATTAATTTTGTGACTCAAAACATTGTCCTTAGGTTTTGAGTTACACATTATCGCTTGAAAATAGCGCCGCAACTTTTGTATCGATTAAAATAATATTTCTTAAATATGAGAGTGGATAAAGTGCAAGGGGTTTCTTGATGATCAAGACCAATGGGCTTACCAGAATTTTGGCGCATCGATTAGTTGAGCGCCATCTTAAAAGCTTTGGAATGTGACGCTAGATCAACCAGCTTTGCCACTGACAGGGAGTGATTGATAAAATATAATAATTCTTAAAGACGGTATGCCTTTTCCATCTTTGTGCTGGTGGATTCTAGAGACAGAATGGTAAGTGTGTTTAATTTTAGCGTTTTTGTGAATCGTTTGTCATTTCATGTTTTTATTAGAGAGAATTATCAGATCATGTGCCAGAGTAGGTCTCTGAAGTCTGAAAATATCTTTGCATAAACACTTAATTTTCTAATAACAAAAACATCTCACGCATTGATAGTGGCTCGATTTGAGGCTTAATTCTGGACCATCTAGATCTGTCGAGAAAGGAAAAATTGGGTCAACTAATTTTGATCTCACAAGAAGTCTTGGAATTATGCAGTAGCAAGGCTGAAAGAAGTGACACCTATGTATAACCGTTTGAGCCTTAATAAGCTCAGCTTTGGGCAAGTATCTGACACTTTGCGATTGCTGTAACTCTTAAGACGAGGACTGGACGATACCTACCCCACTGGAGAACCTCAGAATCGCGAATTTCCATACTTCAGAAATGGCCTAACACCCTCCAAACCTCATCTTCTTCTCTTTGCCTCTGATATCTTCAAGTGTTTAGCTGTTCTTACCCTGCCTTCATGCTCAAACAAGCGATTGTGTACCAGCGAACTAACACCCATTTTTTTTCCAGGCTTTTGCCTCTGGCTTACCGAAAAGTATTTACCCATCTTCTTGGAAAGTCGCATGAGTCCAACCTGTTCCAGTAAACCACGCCCGATTGTCTTGCTTTCAATGATTTCCAAAGTCATGGCATTTAGGCAATCAGCAACTACTCAAGTACCTCGAGTCCAACAGAATAATTAACAATAACCAACACGGAGATATATTGGCTCATGTCACTTATATATGGAGTGAAGTAATTGAGAACTACGGAGAATCTCGAGCGATTGCATTGAATATATCGACAGCATTAGACAGAGTTTAGCATGACTCATTGCTCAACAAACTGCTGTCCTTCGGACTGCCAGAGTCTCTCTGCAGCTGGTTTTCCAGTTTCCTTGAACCGATCTCGGCACCTAGCAGTTGAAAGACACAACTCAGACACATTAACGATTAGTGCGGGCGTCCCTCAGGACGCAATATTTTCACCAACTCTATGTCTCATATATATTAATGACTTGCTAACTGAAACCAATAATCCTGTTTACAGTTTTGCAGAGTACCCTTGTCTCGCAATTTGGACCAGAAAAACCTTTACCAGCAACTGAGACTTTGAGACTTATCACCGCAAAGAGGAGCAGATTGCAACAATTAATCAAGATCTGGAGAAAGCTTGACCTTGGGACAACATTTCAAAGCAGCAAAAACCCAAGCAGCTACGTTTACCAAGAAAGCCAACACGATGGCGGCGGGCGTTGACATCATTATGGCAGGAGCATCCTCGTCAATAGGACTACTGGGTGTCTCGGTCAATAGTAATATATCTTGGCATAACCACGTTGCTAACATCGCAAAATCAACCTCGCAGAAGCTTGGTGCGCTGTTTCGCAACAAAAACTGTATACACCGCAGCAGCTGCTCTAGCTCTAATAAGCCCGTGCTTAGGATATTGCTGACACATGTGGGGTGCAGCACATAAGCACACTCTAAATCTGCTGGATTCCAATCAGGACAGAGCTATGCGTCTCGTCAGCGACCCGGAGTTTACCATGGATCTTGTGTGTTTCAGACTATCCGAAACACCGTAGACATGTGGCTGAGATCTTCCTGTTTTACAGATATTTTCGCGGCAGATGTTCCCAGGATTTGGCCGGCCTCATTCCGCCCTCAGCAACACCTGTCAGACAGTCACGACAGACAGCAACCACGCATCCGTTCGTAGTACAACTGGAAACACTAGAACATCGCTTTACAATGTCCTGCGCATTGTATCACTGTGAAACTCACTCCGAGGACATCTGTTTCCCCCTAATTACAATCTACAGCTATTAAAAAGCCGTGTCAATCAACATCTTCGCGCACACACCGCTCGTTGAATGTCATAGGATCTACCTTTAGTATGTAGCCATAAAAAACCATGAATTCGAAAATTGTTACTTACTGGCCTTATTATTTGAGATAGTGCCAATCTGTGATTCTTTAGGGAGTAATATAAAACATTTAATACTAGCTCAGCTATGCATGAGAAAATAACTAAATCACTAATGTTGCAAAAATATGCGCCTATCTTAATCGTGAGTTGTATTGCCTCTGTTGTAATGCTTCTAAGATTATCGGGAAATTGTGTATCCAGAACATGTCAAGAGGTACAAATTGGAAACGATAGTTGAAAGGCCCAGACTAGTACCGTTACTATTCCTCTACGTTGATCGATAATAATTTTCTAGAGCACTAAAAATTTCACAAAAAGCAGAAATGGGGTACAAATAAAATGTGCTTCAATTTACAGTAAAAGCATCAACTTTATAGCAGCCTATGTTCCTAAACCACGTAAGAGTAGTTTTTCATTTTTATTTACTCTACTGGCGAACAAATCGATCCCTATGGAGTGGACCAAAGCTTATGTCGCTGAATCATTGAGTTCTCATTCTGTATCAATGTCTACTTTAAGTGATTGCTCATCTGCTATAGTGTTTTCCGAAGATTTAAAACAGATCGCAAATAAAAATATATTTTGTTGTTTGCCCTATTGTTACGGATGTAAATCTTTTTTGTTTATAGAGCATAATAATATATATAGAGTTTTGGCAATAAAAACAAATAATAACCGTCCCTATTATTTCTCGGTAAGGCCGAACCTGACTAATTTCATGACAGAAGCAGGGAAACTGTCATTTAAGGTATTTAGATCAATGACAGGAGAATTTTGAAGTATTATTAATCACGAGGTATTTTATACCCAGTGAATATTTGACTGTCGACAAACAACTTTTGGCGTTTCGTGCGCAAGCTCATTTAAACTGTACATCCCGAACAAACCAGCTCGATGTGGTGTAAAGGTTTCTGCCTTTGTAGATGTTAAATTTGGGTATACGTTTAATCAGAGTATAACAAACCAACGAGTAGTGACATAAAGCGTCGGCACCTTTGATGTTCAAGTGACCGATTCCGGCAGAGCCGATGACAGATGGACATCATATTTATAAACTGTTCAAACCATGAAGTGGCTGGAAAAGAAGCGACTCTGCGACTACACTATAATAAAATTGAAGTGGAAAATTGCTTAAGTTTCATATTTGAATCCGACTCAGTAAAATTTAAAGATTTTCTCTAATTAGTACTTCCTGTCACCCTTGACGATAATAATTTCTGAAAGCTTTCATCATAAAAATATATATTACTTATATTTCTTCTACGATTTATTGTTAAGGGAATCTTAATAGATTCTTGGGATTTTATTTAAATAATTAGTTTCCATTAATGAGGGCGCATTGTGGGAAAAATAAACCCCTGTATTTCATGATTTCATTTATCATGTTAACTTGATGTCAATTTTTAACCTAAATAAAGCACTTTGAGCTTACACCCGCCTGGTTTGGAGGTTATTGAAGAGGTGTAGTGTAGCAGAGGTTTTTGATAGGTAGTAGAAAAAGATATATTGTACGACGTTTTCAGCGGTTCTCACATAGACATTTCTTATTATACTAGTTTCAGCAACCTCTTGTTTATTATTAATAGTACTCTGTTTCTTTAAATTGCGATAAGTAAATTTTTTGAACCTTTGAAATGAGGAGGAAAATTAAAACAGCACAAACAAAAAGTTTTTATTAACCTTGTAACTGTTATCGGTAGGCTGAGGAGTTGTAAGTCAGGAGTACTTTCTTACCCGAGTTGTCTTAAGGGATTCTAACCCTCACACCCACTCTTATGAATTGAGACAATGGTGTTCCTGGGTGGTCCTAGATTATCTAGGACTCAATACTGACCACGTAATGCCAATGCTTTTAATTATTTATAGTTAAAGGTCGTTTGTTTATATATAAATATACCTACTTATATTAAATACTCAGACATAACGAATATAATAATGCTTATAACAAATTAGTGGTTGCTATCGTATAAACAATACTAGCTTTAGACATAAACATTACGGTAACAATTTACCGTTACATAACCCTATTAATAAACGATACAAAAATAAATATGTCAATATGTGAACAATATTGCTCAAAGCTATGAGCACAAATTAACAATACCATATCTAGATCAAATAACTTAAAAAAAATTGTTAACATTCATAACATAAGTTTTCATAAATCAGAGTAAATTATTATGAAATGAAAAATACAATAATTTTTTTCAACTATACATGTGCTTTTCAGGATTTTCAATTTCCGAACGCTTTTTTTTATCAGAACTATTACATTTGAGATGTCTATTATTAAATTTTAAAGTATAAAATATTTTTAGTCTTATAAATAGGTTTAATATAAACAGCTTAGCAAAATTTGAACAGGGATGGAGAAATTGTACTTTTTGAAATATATATTCACGAGATAATAAGATTTTTTTTCGCCTGTACATATGCTCTCAAACTGCGAGTTAAAAATAATTTCAAGGTCTATATAAAATGTACCCACATTTCTGGTAGTGATGATAAACCACCAAAAGTTTGGTTGCATCAAAGGCTTTAAAATGAGACAGAAGTTTGTCTACATCAATACTAGTACATTCTCTGCTAAAAGCATAACAAATATCACATGAATGTACTTTTAGACACTTTTTCATCAAATATCCACAGATATAATAGAAAGCATTCGGTGTTGAAATAGTTTCTTTATAGTAATTGCAATCAGGCAAGGATCTGCTGCAGTTGATTTTTCCGACTCTAATAAGTAATCTCTACCATGTCCATGGATTTTAAACTAATTATAATATCATCTAAATCTTTCCTACAGTTCATGTGTTTTGAGTGCACAAATAATTTTCCGAAGGTACTTTGAACTTGTATTGGTGTGGGATTTATGCAATTGGCCTCCCTGTTGCCTTAGTCCCGGCGCCCACAGAAGAGATGGGGCGGCGACGCGTCGCGGACGTGGCAGAGACGCGGTAAGGACGTAGGCGCGGTTAAGATCTCTCTATACTATTGCCATCATATAAAAACGAAATTTTTTCTATTATTTCAATTAAATACACGTTAAGTTCGGAGTCGCCCATTTTAAACAAATGTCTCGCATCTTCAATGAGCCTTTGGAGACTAAAAAGAAACGTGGCTCGGTCGCGTAAAGACAGGTCTCGGCCTGACTTCCCTTATTAGCGTTGCCTCTTTACTTTATATCGTGAATAACTAAATTAAGTCGCGTCCGCGCCACGTCCCCGTCCGACGTCCGCGCCTCGTCTCTTCTATGGGCGTCGGGCCTTACACTTCCAAATAAATTTTCTAAACAATCAGTACTTAGTCTTCTGGTTTTAAGATATTTATACCAATATAATCACAGTTTAAAAATTTTTGCCATAAATTGAGAAGACCTTTTATTGCAATAAACCAACAATTAATAATCGTGACCATTTTTGCTTAATACCTTTAAATTTGGCAAAAAATCCAAAGCTTCGTTTAAAAATTCTAACTGTGAATCAGGCCTGTCAAATACATTCTTAAATGTATAAAAATTATTTAATGATAAGGAGTTCAAAATATCAAACAGATTATTAAATTTTTCAACAATTTCAATTGTTGCAAAAGCTTCATTTGGAAGTGCAGCCAAATTCATGTATGTATTCATACCACTGGCAATTGAGTGGCTCAAAAGTTGAGCGGCATAACTCACTCTCATGTTTTCAAAAGTTGTGGGATTAAGGTGAGAACTAGTTAATTTGGGTGCACACCTGTAGAACTGCTTTTTATCGGAATTTAGAAACATTAAATTTAATAAATGACCAAGACGTTTTTCTACCCTGAAAGCCAAAGGTGTGCTGACTTAACTTACTGCGGGTGGCCTTAATTAAATGGCATGTGTCAAAAATATAGAACATATTCTCACCTCCTACCTGAACCTCTGTATTTTCAGGTGTAATTCCTAGACATTTAATCAAATCAATAAAATTCGAGCCCAAGCCACTTGCTATGCCTTCCACTTTTAAATATATATCCTTTAAATTTAAAATGCAATCTTCTAAAATAGAATGAAGTTTATCACCCTTTAGTTGAGTGCCTACAATCGATACAAAGGATGCAGTGTTTATATTTATCAGTCATTGTCTTCAAATTCAAGGGCCTTATATACTGATTTATTGTGTAGTCCGGGTTGACAATGCAGCTTTGCAGCATATATAGTTGGTGAAAGGTGAGGAGGTAGAACACGACTATCTTTTCTTAAGTTCATTGGTTGAATATCATCCAAATCCTAACCCATTTTGTTTCTTCATCTTTTGAAATACTAGGACCTGAAAGCGATAATGAGAATGAACGTATTGTTGATACAGTATCAACAACAAGCATAAGGCTATTTTAATTGCAGTCAAACAATATCATGTTAGACCCAATAAAGTGTCTGACAAATACCAACTAGTACAACTCAGATAAAACCTGGAACTATTAATGTAACCAGTAGATAATTTCTGTTGGATACAGGTAGTGTTTCTAGTACATATTATTTATTGAATTATTGTGATCATAGGATGAGACGAAATATCTGAATTTTGAGTACCTATCGTGGTAATTATTACTGTTTTGTAACTCACTTGTAAATAATAAATCCAACTAATAAAATTTTTCTACATAGGGAATTGAAAATTCTGTTTCTAAATTCAGTCATAATGATTAGACAAACGAAATAGCTGTAGCAGTTTGTGCCATTAGAAACAATGCTGATACTTTAATTTTTTTATAAGTTAATGAATAATTGTTATAAAGATTTACTTGAAAGGATCTTGATTTTCTTTGGTGGTTCTTGAGATGAATCTTAATTTGTCTCAAATGCCCGTTGTAAATATTGATCAAATATTGTAGGAATTGCATCAGGTACTAAGTGCTTTCTTTCAGAGGTTATCTTAGAAAAATACTTTTCCTCAAAGTGAACTTCGCATAATCTATATGCCATCATCTGTTTAACTGGTTTATCCACTATATCACTTCTGATAGAAGCCTCTGCCCAGACTTTGGCCCTGAAAAAAAATCTCATTAGATCTACCTATGATAACTGTAATTTATAAAACTTAAAAAAAAATATTTTTAACACTTTGCAGTTTTTAATTAAAATGCAGAGGGGCAGAGATTTTAAGCCTGTCATTATACTGAGAAAATGATGCATTTATAACACATCGAGGCTGACTGAGCCAGAACCTCGAAAGGCGTCCAGCGAAGACTGGCTGACCTCCAAGGAAGTGATTAACTATCAGAAAATCGAGTGGGCAATAAATACATTCGAACCATAAAAATCCCCGGGAATGGACGGGATTTACCCTATAATGTTACAGAAAGGAACTGAACTAATGTACAGGATACTCTGCAGCATTTTAAGAAGCAGCCTAGCTTTTGGATATATACCAAAAGCCTGGGGACACATTAGGGTAACGTTTATATCGAAACCTGGGAAAACAGGACAGGATACGGCGAAGTCCCTAAGACCCATAAGTTTTATGTCCTTTGAACTTAAGACACTTGAAAAACTTTTGGATAGGCATATTAGGGACGGTGTATTGGTAAACAGCCCACTGCACCCCGACCAGTATGCCTACCAGACGGGCAAGTCAACAGAAACAGCACTCCACCAGCTGGTCAAGAGGGTGGAGGATACACTGGAAAACAGGGAGGTGATGCTGGCCGCCTTCCTGGATTGCGTTGCGTTTGACAACACCTCCTTCGACTCAATAACCAGATCCCTCGGGCAAAGAGGAGTTGAGGGTACTTGCTGTCGGTGGATTAACTCCTTGCTGACGGGAAGGTTGGTAGAAGCAACCGTCGCTGGGAGCGCGCTGGTGGCTCGGGTGCATAGAGGGGGTTCGCAGGGCGGGGTGCTGTGTCCGCTCCTGTGGAACCTGGTGGCGGACGGCCTACTCAGGGCGCTCACGGATGGGGGACACTGTGTACTCGGATATGCTAATGACATAGTCATCATCACCCGAGGCAAATTTAACGCAACGGTTAGAGAGCAGATGCAAAATGCTCTGAACCGGACTACAAGATGGGTAGATCAGGAGGGTTTAAATATCAGTCCCAACAAATCTAATATCGTAGCTTTTACTCGAAGGCACAAGGTGGGGGATCTAGGACCACTTAGCCTGAGAGGACAAAACATACAGATCTCGAACGAGGTAAAGTATCTAGGGGTAACATTGGACTCAAGACTTACCTGGAACCGACATCTAGAAAATATTACCAAAAAAGCGGTGGCATCACTCATGATTACCAGACGCTTACACAGGAAACAATGGGGATTAAGACCAGACATGATGTATTGGACATACAAAATGGTGGTAAAACCTATCCTAACATACGCCTCTCTGGTATGGTGGCCCAAGACACAACAGAGAGGTGCGATTTCACAACTGGGCAAGGTACAAGGACTTGCCTATCTAGGAATGATGGGGGCAATGCGGACCACCCCAACTGTGGCCATGGAGATCCTCCTGGACCTCCCGCCTCTACACTTTGTGATAAGAGGGGAGGCCAGGTTGGGGGCACGTAGACTGCAGCAAACAATCACCGTTACTAGAAGGACGGGACACATGGCAATCGCTGATCTTGTGTGAGGAGATGTTTTAAACATGAAAACGGACCACATGCAAAAGCGATACTGACTCAATAGATTATTCGAGGTGAACTTTCCAAGTAGAACCGAATGGGAAAATGGACTAACAGCTATCAGAAGGCAGGACCAAACCTGGTTCACAGACGGGTCAAAAACTGCAACTGGTACTGGATCAGGAGTCTATTCTGCCAGTCAAGGTCAGAGTAAATACTATGCACTGGGTATGTATGCTTCTGTTTTCCAAGCAGAGGTATACGTCATACTTCAGTGCGCCATAGAGAATAATAGGAGGGCCACAAACAATCGGCGGATCCTAATATTGTCGGACAGTCACGCGGCACTTCTACTGAGCCAAGAAGTGTCATCAAGACTGGTGTGAGAATGCCTTGAAGAACTACAAACCCTGGCAGACCGGAATATGGTAAAACTAATATGGGTTCCAGTTCACAGAGGGATCGAAGGCAATGAGAAAGCTCTCGCCAGGAGAGGATCAGAAACAAAACTAATCGGTCCAGAACCGGCCCTGGGAATGCCAAAAAGTATGACCCGGAGCCACAAAGACTGGGTTCGAGAAGAACATCGACGTCATTGGGCAGAAATCCCCAGGCAAAACCATGGAAAGAAATTTATTGGCCTACCATGTCAAACACCCAGCAAAAGGCCTGTAAGGCCTCGTACAGGACACAAAAATACTGGAGTGGCTATCTTAAAACGACATAGGCTCAGCACAATAAGACTGTACAGGCTGCAGTGCTATATGGCGACGTCAGTCGGACAGGCCTAGGAAAAAAAACACATCGAGACACATATTACTGTAGTTTTGGAATGCCAGCTAAGTTCTGCAGGTGATGTCTTTTACAATTTGCAATCAAAATGTAAGTGGATTTGAATTAGAGATCTATACATTTGGCAAAACTAGAGTATCTAGAGCAAAACCTGCAAATATCAAGTGTAATGTAATTTTGTTATAAGTTTATCGATATAAACTCGTCTATGAATATCACATTATCTATTTTTCTCTGATACATCATTTACAAAATCCTTGAAAGAATGCAACTCGCTTTTCGTTTTATTCAAATAACAATATAGTCAGTTCTTATTGAAACACCCTTTATATATGGATGCTATACTTGTGTACAAATATTATGTTTAGTAAAATAAAATAAGAAAAAAAGACAGAAATTAAAAGTTAACAAAAATATCACAAGAAAATTTTCTGTCCATTTTCAAAACATCCCTAATCCTTTGTTTGTAGTAAACTCCTTTTCAGGTATGGATTATTTGTACCCTCTTGAACTATTCATATTTCAGGCTATTATCCGTTAGATTGGTAGGTAATGACAGGTAAAGATAAGGTAGCAGCATTGTCTTTCATACAATGGTAGCAAACATCGATAAACAGAAGCATAATCACTCCCAAATATTTAATATTACCCGAATTTGTTGTTCGGAAGATTTACAGGAAATCAGGCTATGATTCAAACTAGAATATCTGTGATTCAAAGGCACTAAAGACATGTTATGCTGCTTATTTAACCGAGAAAGTCATTACATTACAAAAACCAAACCGCCCCTCTATCTTCTTTTCCGCGAAATTGTTCGTTGTTGGTTGCCCCTAATCTGTGGTTAGGTCAGGTTAGGTTTTCTTCTTTTTAGGATTACTATGAAAAATATCAGGCCTACTAAACATACAACCCAGGCCTTACAACAAATAACTTCTACAAACTAATAGAGGCAGGAATAATTTAATTCCTTTACAATAGAGTTATTTTGCTGGAAATTGCCAAAGACCCTTCATGTGAGAACAGCATAACAAATTTTATAGGAACATGCTCTAATTAAGAGAGGCTATTTTTTAAGCACATATACGGGTGAATTGTTATTCTACTTTTGAAAATGTTTGCTCAATGTAGAATGTGGAGATATAGATATTCTTCCACATTCTACATTGACTAAAAATTTTCAAAAGTAGAACATTACATGAACCTAATGTCTTTTGGAATTCAATTTTTCACTTATAAATTGCACTTCTTCACCACTAATATTGGATGGATCTATTCTTCAAGAGCAATTATTCAGCAATTAATTTAAATTTCAATTAAAAAAAAAACACCATTATATTGTGGGCTAGTAGGTACTTGTACGGCCATAATCTTTAGGAAATATGAAGAAAGATATTCCATTTACAGACCTAGTTGAACAGGCACGATATGCACAAGAAATACCCGGCATGATTATACACTTATTCAGTTTTAAAATTTGGAAATTACAACACAATTCAAAACTAAAACGCACTTATCAGAATTCGTAACTGACATCATATTTCGTGCATAAACAGCAAAAGTTGGTTCCCCAGCTGTCGTTACTCGTTGGTTTGTTATACTCTGGTTTAATCTTGAGATCTATGTACACAGTAAAATTTGGCGTGTTAAATTTAACACTAAAAGTGGTCTATATAAGTCCACCCAATCTAGTGTAGATTTAACCATTTTTGAAAGTATAACATTACCAAAACCCTGTGTAATGCGCTTTACACTTCTTAGTGTTACATATGTCACTGAAAATGGTGAAATTTTTACACATGTCTGTGTAATAAAACACTTAATTTGGTAAAACTTACACTAAAAAAATTAAACCTAAACACTGCGGTGTGTGAAATGTTCACTTGGAGGTGTTGTTTTTCACTATTCTGTGTTAGCATTTTAATAAGTATAACACAGTTCCGTGTAAATTTTACCAAATTACGTGTGCTTTATACACCTAATTACACTATCTCGTAAAATAATATTACAGGGTATCCCATAAACTACTAAATTTATATTTTGTTATATTATTGATCCAAAAATATAGTTTAAATTAGCAAAGTTAAAGTATTTTTTATTATCCTTTAGAATCTGATGTCTAATTTAGTGGGACACTCGTTATTCTTACAACCTATTTTCTTCAGCTCTAATAATATAAATTTTAGAGGAGATTTTCAATGCAAACGCTGCATTTAGTACAGAGAAGACAATATTTTTTTGCACTTTATTTAGAAGCCTTGACTGAAATATAAACATATATAATATGCTTAAAATACCTAATAATAAGATGTAATAAAATCAAGAATTATATGGTTACAAAATTGTATTAATTAAGTCAAGTTTTAACTCTATAATTTATAAACTCTATAAAAGGAAAACAAGAAAACATTTTTTGACAAAGATAGAAAAACCAAAAGTCAAATAAACATACAAATATATTTGCACTTTTATAAAATACTTAAAAAAATCAATATAGACAAAACCAAAAAACAGTCTTTCAGACATTTAAGTTAGTGCAAAGTATGTAAACAAATTTACACTAATATTCTTTTGGCAAAAACGAAATCAAAAATTAATAATATTCTTATATTCTTATTAATTAATAAACATTCTTATATACTAATAGAACAGGTACCTAACTAGAAAACAGCTTTTTATTTATATAAAAATATACTTTGGAACAAGGCATAGCATTAAATCAGAACTTAAGACCATTCAAATGGTACCTGAAGATATGTTGAATTATCTATTTCAGCTAAGTTATAAACTGTCTTCTAACAAAAATAGTTGGTATACTCCAGAGCAATTAAAAAAAAATCACCTTCTACTGTTATTATGTCAAAAATTTTGTGAAATATAGGCAGGGTTTGGACACCACCACATAAGAAATAACTATTTTAATATAAAAATCCATAATTCATCCACAGAACAAACAATAACACAAGCTGCACAATTGACAATATGTTAGCGACGCCATAAATGAAGACAAACCTGAACTGAACGGAAAGAGTTCATATTACTGGCGGTGGTGTCACATATACACAGGGTGGTGTATTTTGACACGTAGTTGTTTACACTTAACACGCGACAGTGTAAAATTACACGGAAGAGAAGAAGTATAAGCGAGATTACCAGATAAGATGTAAAAATCAGTTTTACCAAACTCAAAGTGGTTAAACAACCGCTATTCTACCAAAATTAGTGTTTATTTTTTATAACAGTTGTTCAGGTTCACCGATTCCACCGCCACATCTTTCTACCACTTTATTTTTTATACTTAATAGTTTACCAACTCTTAGTGTTCCTAAACACGGAGATGTTTTTTACTGTGTAAGTGCTCAACCTAAAGGACCTTATAAATTAAAAAATTCTGGAGAAGGAATTGTTCTTCGACTTTACAAGTGTACATTTGGTTAAAAAGTTGCTCAAGGATAAAACCTAGTTTACATCGGCACAGTAAGAAAAAATATAGCGGAATTGCCAAAAGATGTTTCGCCAAACAAAACCAAAGACATGAAGACTGCACATTAGTATCTTATTGCCCAAAGAAACAGAAATCTGTGATTCTAATTTCCAGTATGCACCATGACGATGCAATTGATGAGGAAACAGGAAACGCCAAAAAGCTCGAAGTAATCACAATGTATAACCGATCAAAATTTGTGGTAGACACAATTGGTCCAATCCAATTGTGTGAAAAATATAATGTCTCAAGAAACACTCGCCGGTATCCGATGGTATTTTTTTTATAACCTTTTAAATATTACAACAATAAATGCATTATATATTTATAAATTGAACAATCGGAACGAAAAGGTAGCAAGGTCTAATTTTATAGAAGAACTTGCATGAGAGTTAATCAGGCCTCAAATTGAATAATTCAGATCCAAGTTTCTCCGGAACTTCGCCGGCGCGCCTGTGTTTTATTAAATACAAATAAATATAAATAATATATTCCAATAAGATCAAAATATGACATAAGGATGGTCAATATAAAATACTAAGCCTAAACTTACAAACTACTTATCAACAAACAGTTTACTTCCTTTTTAAAATTTACATTACATTTTACATGTGATACAGCAAAGACAGTGATTTAAAAAAAAATAATAATAAGTATCATACTCATTCAAAAATTATATATCAGCATAATTCCTGGCATAATTAGATTGCATCACGCAACGCTTACTTTATAAAATCTTTCAGGCAGTAAAAGGCAGCATCTATCAGGAAATTCTTTAACTGTCTCCTAAATGTTGTGATGTTCTTGGCCGATTTACAAGTATCTGGAAGTCCATTAAATACCTTTATACAGGCATAGTGCGGTGATTTCTCATACTGTGCTGTTGTGTGTTTTGGGATGGATAATGCAGATGAGATCCTGGTGGGATAGTTGTGGTTGTCCTCATTCTTCTCAAAGCCACTCCTGTTTTTGAAAACGTATATAGCACATTTCATGATATAGATTGAGACCAGTGTAAGAAATCCATGCTCCCTGAATACCTCCTTACATGATTCTTGATATTTTAGACTGAAGATTAGACGTATCAATCGCTTTTGACCAACAAATACACGTTTTATATTGGTTGCTTGGCCCCATAGTATGATATTGTAGGAAAGATAATGGTAGGCCATTCCATAATAGATGTGAATTAGAGTGTCCCTTGAGACAGAATGTCTCATTTTTAAGAGTGCATAGTAAGCTCTTGATAGCCCAGAACAAATATGATCAATCTGGGCGTCCCAATTCATTATTTGGTCTAAGTAGACACCCAAGAACTTGACCTGGCTAGTGCTGTCCTGTATAGAGGCCCTGGAAACATTTCCGTAAAAATGAACCATCACCGTCTTGTCCTCCGTCAGGATAAGCTTGTTTCTTCCACACCACGCCTTCATTTCCTCGCATACCCTGTTTAGTTGTTTCAGAAGAGCTTCTTCATTAAGGGCCGAGATTCCAACAGAAGTATCGTCTGCAAATTTAATTGTTATACCAGGTAGTATTAGATCATTTACAAACAGTATGAATATTAGTGGTGCTAATATTGAACCCTGTGCTGCTCCGATATTTATGTCGTATTGACTAGAATGAACCCCGCTTATATCTACAAAAAGTTTTCTGTTTTCTAGGAAGGCCATAAATAGTTTAAGTGCATTGCCTCTTATCCTCAAGTGAAACAGCTTCTTACTTACAAATTCCAGGTTAAGAGTGTCGAATGCCCGAGAAAGATCAATAAACACTCCTGCAACAGCATGACCCTGGTCCAGCTAGCTCTCTACGTACAAAGTTAACTAACACCACACTTGCTGATTCAGTGGATCGCCCCGATCTGAAACCATGCTGATTGTCGTTCAGAAGTTGGTACTTTTCAAGGAAATCCCGTAACCTTGTATATATTGCCCTCTCAAAAATTTTCGAGAACATACTAAGAATAGACACTGGCCTGTAGTTCTCAGTACAATGCTTGTCGCCTTTTTTAAATATAGGTACTACTTGAGCTATCTTGAGAGTAGATGGAAAATTACCCTTTTCTAGGCAGAGATTAATTATTATATTTAAAGGATCAGACCTTAGGTCAGCTACAGCCTTTACAACTTTTACAGGGATTTCGTCTGGGCCCACTCCTTTTGTGTTTTTTAGACTTTGTATAATTCTCGTTACTTCCTCTGGTGATACAGGACTTAGAAAGATTGAATGTGGGTGGTAGTCACTTAGCGTTGGATCAGACAGTTGCTGCCCAAAATGCCTTTGGATTTTATCTTCTGCAACTCTGGAAAAGAATCTTCCAAGCTCGTTTGCTACATCTTTCTTGTTAGATATTAGGTTACCATCTTTATTTATGTTGATGTCTGCGTTCTTCTTTGTTCTTCCCAGTTGTTCATTAATTATGGACCACACTTGCTTTGATGTATTTTTTGAGTTTAAAATTTTTGCCGCTATTGAAGTTTAGTTTTGCATCGCTAATGGCTTTGCGATATTCCTTCTTCTTTTCTTTGTAGTGTTGGAATATTCTTTCATCATTATTGGTAGTTGAGACTACATAGAGGTCATGAAGATTATCTTTAGCTTTTCTCAAGACTGCGTCATACCATGGGTTGCTTTTAGAGCGTTGTTTGAAAATCTTTCTCGGGCACGTCTTATTAAAGTACCATGTGAAGCTTGAGAGAAAACCTGTCAATGCATTGTTTACGTCGCTATTGTTGATATGTTCCCATTTTCCCCCCAGCATCTGTTGTCGCAGTTCAGTGATGGCTTTGTTTGTAATAAAGCGTACTTCCCTTCATTCTGCAGATGATTTATTTTCTCCTGAAAAAATGTTTATGCTCAGCTCTTGTAACATATGGTCTGAAAGGTGAGGTTGCTTAGTCATACACTTAATAGAGGTTTCTTCTATGTTGGTAGTCATATAGATGATATAGATGTTCCCAATACTGAAGTAAAGATTCTTGTAGGACCATCACAAAAATTCTTCAATCCAAAAGAATTTAATAAATCCATCATATATTGATATTTACGGTCCGATTTTTTTAGACTGTCTACGTTGAGATCTCCTCCACCGGCACCGGTCTGTAAACAGTTACAATTGCTATTTTGGTTGCATCTATGTGTAGCTCAACTCCACAACATTCGATATGCATTTTGCTTCCCAATTGCTGAATATTCTCTAATGGTTTGGATTTTAGGTTTTCTGAGGTGTATATTGCACAACCCCCATGCATATGCTGACTGCGACAGAATGATGTCAGCAGATTGTAGGAAGGCAGATACATAGAACCCATGGCATCGTGGGTGATCCAAGTCTCTGTGAGGCAGAGAATGTGGGGTAAAGATTCTTCACAAAAGATTTATTAGGAATTTCAGAAGTGATAACATCGGTCCAACCGGTAAATCCAAATACTGTTAGATGTTGTTCATTTTGTGATAGAAAGCACGATAAATCATTTAGAAAATACTGCAAAAATTGACAAAGATATACCTGCCAAGAACGTTTGAGTGAGATCTGTGTAGAGTACAGGGTTATTCAACGAGGACTAGACAAGGTAATTTTTTGATTTTCCCTGTACTTTTATAAAAAAAAAACTGAAATAGCCATCTTATGTAATTCTCTCCCGCGAATTCGGATATGTTCAGCAAAAACAATAATTGAACATCTAATAAAAGTGCAAAGAGTCACTTTGATATTTTTTTTAAATGGAACACCCTGTATATTACTACATTTTTGGACTCTCTAGAAAAATCTAAACACATTTTGTGTATAATATCCTATCCCTATCTTTAGCTGTTTACCAAATATTGACCTTTGAAAGTACCGGGTATTTTGACACTTTGACAGGCTCTAAAATCTAAACCGCACAAGATCAAAGAAAACGGTTTGCACATTCCTATCTTAAGTTTTCATAAACTATCGAATGACAGTATCTTCGAATTTAATCTGCGGATAAAATTAACTGGAACTTTTAAACCTCCGGTTAAATTCAAAGTTACTATAATTCGATAGCTTACGAAAACCCAAGATAGGAATGTGCAAACAGTTTTCTTTGATCTCGTGCGGTTTAGATTTTAGAGCCTGTCAAAGTGTCAAAATGCCCGACTTTCAACTGTCAATATTTGGTAAACAGCTAAAGATAGGTATAGGATATTATACACAAAATGTGTTTAAATTTTTCTCTAGAGACCAAAAATGTAGTAATATACAGGGTGTACCATTTAAAAAATTATCAAACTGACTCCTAGCCCTTTTATTTGATTTTCAATTGTTTTTTTGCTGAACATATCCGAATTCGCAGGAGAAAATTACATAAGATGGCTATTTCAGTGTTTTTATAAAAGTAAAGGGAAAGTCAAAAAATCGCTTTGTCTAGTCCTCGTTGGATAACCCTGTACAGGGTCATTTTTTATATTTTCCCACCCCCTTTATCTTTTTTGTGCCACTGTGTAGAAAAAATATGTAAATAGGAAAGTTGTAGTGCTTGAGAAGTAGTTCTCAGAAAACAGTTTTTTGTCTATACAGGGTATTGCAAACGTGTGAAAAACAAAAAAATATATATTTTTTAAATGGAACACCCTGTATATTTCTCCTCACGGCGACAGATCTTTGTTCTCCGATTACAAAAATATATCATTTGTCTACATTTGCTTAAGCCATTTCTGAGCTATTTAACTTTAAAAGTTGATTTAAATAAAATAAATCATTGTTTTAATAATTTTTTATTATTATATACAAATTCGTATCTTAACATGTTTGATAATAAAAACTTCAGTATTTCAAATATTATTGAAAATGCCCACTATTGATACAATCTCGGAAGTCGCTTTCTAATTTATTTGTTGCATGGGTAATAAAAATTGGATTGTTCTGGTTAAGGTCGTTTATATAGTATACAATTCTCACTCTGAGCTCTTCAATAATGGCACTTCTCTGAGCATAAACTTTGTTTTTAAATATCCGCACAAAAACGCATCTAAGGGCATTAGATCTGGGCTGTTCGGTGGCCAGTGGACGGTTCGCCGCCTATTATTTGAGCAGATTGGCGAATTGGAAGCATACCAAGAGAATCTCTGTTTCCTGATTTAAAAATTGTAAATATCTTTCGCCAGTTAGGGAACCTCCATAAAAAATAGAGCCACTAATTTGACATAATAGCTGTTTTTCTCACTGTCACTCACGGCTATTTTGACACATTTCATATTTTTCTTAATGGCGAGCAAGGCTACTTCGATTGGTTTGAATTCATGCTTTGTCAACTTTTAAAGGCAAATAGCTCGGAAATTATATATTTTTGTAATCGGAGAATAAAGATCTTTCGTCCTGGGGAGAAATATACAGGGTGTCCCATTTAAAAAAATATATTTTTTGTTTTTCGCACTTTTTACAACACCCTGTATAGAGAAAAATATGTTTTCTGAGAACTACTTATCCAGCATTACAACTTTTATATTTACATCTTTTTTCTAAACAGTGGCACAAAAAATATGGGAATATATAAAAAATTACCCTGTACATGCAGTAAATTTACGTCATTTTGGACCTTATCGTTTAATGTAGAAGCAAATAATGTTTATTTTTCGTTTTGTGCTAAAATTAGTTCTTTATATGTTCTCATTCAATATTCTTATTTTTTCCTTGCAAAAGCAAACTAAAAAACGTCAGTGCAAAATTTTATGTGCAAATGAAATAAAATATACTCATTAAAGATTACAAGATTTTAAGTCTTTATTATACACTATTTTCATTTTACCATATTTCTGCAATGTAAAACAACTTTTTTATATACGTTATACCTTTTACTTAAGTTTGAATAACGCAACCAATCAAAACACGTAAATAAATTGGGCTACGATTGTAGCCCAAGAGCCTATCCACGTCAGTAATACCATTTTATAATAAAAGACTATAAAATGATAATACCCACGCGCCTAACGTAGGGTTAAAACAATGTTTGTACAAGATGAAGGTTTACCAAAATATGAGTTACTAAAAAATTATTAAAAAAAATCCCTAAAAGATCACTTTTAAAGTTTGGGTAATTTGAAACATATTTTTGGAGTTCCAGTATAATACATAGAGGGAAAAATTTGTGTAATTTCATTACAATTATCCGAGAGAGATTGAAATGAACTTTCAAATTCTGCATACAACATTTAAGTCGGATATTCCTAAAAAAAGTTATAAACATACTTTCGTGGTTGTTTAACTTCTGATCCGCAGTGTATTAAACTAAATATTTTTTCTGAGTGTCTTGGTGACCGCTCAAACGTTCTATTTACGTCGTATTTCCCCGAAACGTAAATTCTGACGTAGTCTCTCCAACTCGTGGTTAACGTTAGTCCATCGATCGAACCTTTGGATCTCCAACGCCGGCAGCGAATAGCGAGTAGGTATATCGGCAAAAACAGCTGACGGCTGCATGTAGAGAACATTCGTGTGAAACAAGCCGGGGATTAGAGAAGCGGCTAGTTCTACGATGAAATCACGGTATTCTGTTTTCGGCTGTGTTATTTTTTCATAAGTTTTTAACATAGTTTATCCTTGTTTTCAACTGCTGGACCGTTGAAGCAGAAAAGGTAAGTTTTTATTTTCTGAAAATAAGTGCCTTTTCATTCAACATTTTCGTCGTTTTTGCCGCAAAGAGAAAGAATAGGGTTCTTTGTTTCCTACGTTTTTTTAAATTTTTTAAAATGTAGTACTGGTCAGTAGGTTCGGAAAAGTGGTACAGACTATATCTACATTTGGACAAATGTGAAGTTTTAAATAATTTAATCATCGCATCGGAAAGTTTCGGGAGTTCATTCACCGGCAAAACTAAATAAGGGGAGGAAAAAAATACCTGATAAAATACAGTTAGAAACTAATGCATATAATGTATCTATATATGGTGACGTAGACACGTTTTATTAAGTAATAATACTTCTGTGAATTTTTAGACAAAAACTTAAGGTATGTAAATTTTACACTGTAAACCCTCATGCCCCTGAGCACTTTGTTTTCAAGATACCACCTAGCCAAAACATGTTAAAACATATAATTTTCATGGTGCACTGAAAAATATCAAATGATGCAATATAATAATAATGCTTTAATGGGTATGCATAACATTGTAAGTATTATACCCAAATTACATTCATTATTTATTACTTATCAACAATGTTGCTTAGAGGAAATAGGAAATTCATTCCATATAAACGGTGGCTCATTAGTGCGACGAAGTTCAATATTTCCGTTGTTGTTGAAAGACGAGAAAATGTCAAGCACAAAAGTTTTAGGATGTACAAAGGTGCATATTCTAAAAATACCTTCCAGTATAGTATAGGGTGCTTCAAAAGAGCTGGGCCGTTTGAAATTATTTTTTTAATGCCACTATTCATTGTTTTATTTTTATTCTCAATGAATTCAGCATGAAATTTTATTTTGGTATTTCATTTTGATAACCGCAACAAATATTTAACTCATTATTAATGTATTAACACATTTTGTAAAACAATCAATTTTCCAAAAAAGCGGAGTGGGTTATTTCTTTCATAAGTTTTTAAGTTAATTTTTCCTTGTTTTCAACTGCTGGACCGTTGGAGCAGAAGAGGTAAGTTTTTATTTTCTGAAAACAAGTGCCTTTTCGTCCAACATTTTCGTCGTTTTTGCCGCATAGAGAAATAATACGTTCCTTTGTTTCCTGCATTTTTTAAATAACTTATTATGCAGTACTGAATAATGTGTGTACAAATAATGTGTGTATATAGGATGTTGTTAGTTACTGATATACACACGTTTAATTAATAATAATAATAATAATAATAATAATAATAATAATAATAAAAAGTTTACTTCATTACTTAAGAAGTACATAATTACAACTTTGTGTGATTAGGTGCACAATTAATTGTAAAAAGATTTGTGCGTGCACCTATACAGTAATTAATATAGGTTAGCATTATTATACTACTACAAGCCCTATGGAAAATAGATTTGTTATACGCAGAAGGAAGCGTAGTCATTAAGTTAATAAAAAAAAACAAATACAAAAATAAGTGAATAGTTATACTTAATACTTATACTAAGTTTTGCAATATATCATCATGAAGTTCCAAATATATCATCATGAAGTTCCAGCAACCAGATATTTAAGCTGGATTTATAAATTGACATAACATAAGCATAGCATAAGCATAAGAAGTTAAACATTCATATTTAAAGTTAGGCAATTTATAGATCGACATAACATAAATATGTTCGACCGATGAAAACACAGAATTTTAATAATATTTACCTTTTGAGAGAAT
This sequence comes from Pissodes strobi, assembly GCA_016904865.1. Taxonomy (NCBI): domain Eukaryota; kingdom Metazoa; phylum Arthropoda; class Insecta; order Coleoptera; family Curculionidae; genus Pissodes; species Pissodes strobi. Next base: position 51,594 of record MU182532.1, on the reverse strand, counting down.
GACATAAGCGCTGTTCAATAAAGTTTGGCGTTTTGGCTTTATGAATGCTTGTTCTTTTTGAGAAAAGTAAGGATTGAAAAATTAATATACATAAAATTCTATAATATACTTCTTTAAAAAATTTTAAACAAAATTATTAAATTTGTAAGGTTAGTATTTTCGATTTACGGCTCAGGCGCAACATAACACAAGCCCATTTTATAAAGCGACCATTTCTTGTAATGTGCTTATGCTATGCTATGTCTATGCTATGCTTATGTTATATTAATCTATAAATCCAGCTTAACATTTCTCTTAATTTTTTGGTAGCTTTTATTTTTAAAATATTGCGGTATGACATTATATATTTTGGGCGCAAAATACAACAAACTTCTCTGTACTGAGGAAAATCCAACAACGAGAATTTGCATTAATTGTTTTTTTTAAACCTTCTATTTATTGGGTGGTCAGCTAAGTTTTTTGAAAGTTTATTGTTATACAGCAACCTGATGTGTGATATATAGGTGATTTATTAATGTCTAGTGTTCTAGAGTCTTGAAACAAGTTTACAGTTGGATTTTTAAATAATGTGATTTTTAAAAGTATTTTTTGTGTTATTTTAAGAGGCAACAAATCAGTACATACATATAGCATAAGTGAGCACCGATTCTACGAGTGACTTATAGATAGATAGATAGATAGATAATCGTTTATTTATTCAAAAAGCTATTACACAGCTGTAGAACAATGTCAACAGTGAACAAATTCTGATAAGTTAAATTACAATATATAGAATACAATTAATACATATGTAAAGTGTTAATCTTATAAATAATTTTTGGTTACATCACCAAAAAAATCATCTATTGTATAAAATGCTTTTTCATATAGATAATTTTTAATTAAAATTTTCAGTTTATTAACTGGTAAGTTTCTAACATTTAAAGGAAAAGCATTAAATATTTTTATAAGCCTAAATGTAACATTTTTTTGAATGTATGAAAATTTACACCTCTCTGATAATAAGTCTTGTTTGCCCCTGGTATCATGATCATGTAATCTTTCACAATGTAGAAATAAGTCCATATTATTTTTTACAAACATTACTGCTTCAAGGATATACAAACAAATTACAGTCATAATCTTTTTATCAACGAAGACCCGTTTACAGCTTTCTCTACATTTCATACTGTATATTGTTCTTATGCATCTTTTTTGCAAAATCAAAATCCTTTCAATATCAGAGCATCCTCCCCAAAATACTACACCGTACTTTACTCTAGAGTTCACATAGACATAGTAAGCTGATAATGCGGCTCCCTCCGATATATGCTCTGAAATTACTTTTAAAGCATAACAAAATTTACAAATATTACTTGCCAAATACTCAACATGATTTTTCCAATCCAGTCTTCTATCTATTTGAATCCCAAGACATGAAACATGCTCCATTGAAGCAAAATAGCTATTTTCATATCGTATATTTAGTTCTTCCACTTTTTTGTTTCCGAAAAGAATGGTTTGGGTTTTTCCTACATTTAGCATTAGCTGGTTTGATAAAAAGAATCCTTTCAAGGCATCCACTGTACTTAATACCTTGTCAAGAAGTATTTCCTTGTTTTTTTCACTGAAAATAAGCGATGTGTCGTCTGCATACATAATTAAACATTCTGAAGAAACTTGTGGCAATTCATTTGTGTATAAAATAAAAAATAAGGGTCCCAGAATGGATCCCTGAGGAACCCCTCTAGTGAGAACAATTTTTTCGGAACTTAATAAGGAGCCTAGCTCCGTTCTTTCAACGACACATTGCGTTCTATTTTCCAGATAGGAAACGACCAAATGAAGAGCACTACCTCTTATTCCATATTTTTCCAATTTACTACATAAAATTTTATGATCCACTGAGTCAAACGCTTTTGACAAATCCAAAAGCATTGCAACTGTCACTTGATCAGTATTTAAAGAAGTCAGCACCTTAGACAAAGCCTGATAGATTGCTCGTATTGTCGATCTCTTTGATCTGAAACCATTCTGTTCTTCTGCCAATAAATCATGACCCTCAATAAATGAAATAAATCTATTGTATATAAGTCGTTCAAACACCTTGTTTACATTGGAGAGCAAAGACACTGGTCTGTAGTTTTTTTCTTCACTTCTACTTTCTTTTTTGTATAATGCTTTTACATGTGCCGATTTCAATTTATCAGGATAAACACCTGTCAGAAACATTAAATTTACGATGTGCACCAAAGGCACAGCTAAGCTATCTGCACATTGCTTTAACAACATCACTGGCACCTCATCTTCCCCCACCGATTTTTTATTTTTCATATTTTTTATGCAGTTTAGCATTTCACCAATATTTGTTGGAGCCAAAAATATTGAGTTCTGGCACATTTGAATCATGTCAAGATCAGGAAGATTTTGGTTATCAAAATGGGGACACGAATTAATAAAATGTGAGTTTAAATTGTCTAAAGTTTCGATTGGGCCATGATACTTATCTGCAAAACTATGAATAACAGAGATCCTGTCAGAATTGTCACACACATCCCTAACAAGTGACCACATCGACTTTGTTTTATTGTCTGATTCTAAATATCCTTAATACAATTGCTTGACAAGCTTTGCCTCAAGATGTAGAACCTCTACATAAGTTTTACAATTTTTATTACAAATATATTCTATGTCACAGTCCCATCTCAAATGACTGTCAAAAATCACTCCAAGGCATCTCACCTTGTTCACTGCACTAATCTTTTCACTATAATTACAATCTCGATTATTCAAACTGTAATTTTCATGAATTTGTTTGTATTAATATTAAGTAAACCGAACTTAGTCATAGGATAACAAATGAAATGTTACTTATCAACATTGAGAGACAACAAACTAGAATATAATGGTGATGAACAAATGCAAGGCCAAGACCGAGTTAGTCTTGGTGTTGGCCTTAGTCTTGCATGTGTAGGTCTTGGTCTTGGTCTTGCAGTCCAATAAGTGGTCTTGGACTTGGTCTTGGTCTTGCAAGTCTTGCACTTTTTTGGTAGATTTTTACTGGAGGCAATTTTTACAAAGAAAATTAAAAAAAAATTCAAGTCTTTTCAAGTAAATAAAGGTTTAAACATTAGTCAATGTGAAAATTAGGGTTTGTCAATATTAAGTACCACAACGACAAATTTTAACAAGTAAATCATCATGAAAATCTGATGCAGTTATTCTTTTTATTTTGACAATTTTTTTAGAATAATTTCCTATAATACAATTTATAAATAAATTTGAAAAATTATATATTAATGTCACTGGATTTTACGTCCTACCATAAAGACCGATTCTTAGCAGGCCCGTTAGGTGGGCTTTGAAGTAAACCAAAATTATTATTGCTCAATGAAAAACTGCACATCAGTTTTATGCGTTTTTCAGCAAATGACAAATTTGTTAATAATTTTACCTACTCGCGTGCGGTAAAGTTTAGTTTTTCTCACTCATTTTCGTGCAGTAATACTTTAGCGCATACTATGCGGAATATACTATACGGAGAATACAATGTTCAAAAAGCAAAAATAATGCAAAAGATACTAGTTTTTATATACAGAATGGCAGATAAAGTTTTACTTTTAAACACAAATTTGTTTTACATTGGAAATTTAAATTATGTTTTTTAGTGTTTGGTAATTCTTTATATTTTTTAAAGTTATAGGATAGGGTAGGCCACAATACTATTAATAGAGCTTATGATAATATTTTAGATGGCTATATTCAACTTTAAACATCTAAATAATAAATTTTAATATCCTTTAGAAAAAATTAGAAAAAACGCATTCAACTAAAGAACAGTAAAATATAAAATATCATAAAAGTACCTACCTATATAAATAGTAGGTACATACAATAAACTTTTCTTTTGATTAAAAAAAAAGACACAAACACAATGAAAATAACAAAGAACAATTAAAAAACAACAAACATATTACACAGCGTAGGACAAGGACGACTGTGGAACTTTGAACTATATTTTGTAAAAAAAATTTAGTAGGTGCAAATAAAAATTTAAAAATTTCATAAAACCAGCAGATTTAAAAAAAAATTGTTTTGGTTTTTTGAAAGTATGTCGAAAATAAAAAAGAGATAAATAAAATTCATTATAAAATTCGCTATTATGAATTATAAATTCATTGAGATTTATTCATTATCAAACACAATTGAACTAGCAGTTAAATACCTACAACGTTTCCCATTTAATCAATTTTTTATCTTAGAGTTTGTTAAGATCCCAAATACATTCCTATCCTTTTCGGATACCCTGTATGTGAAGAACTTGGGATGATGCTTCAATTTATCACTTTGTAACATCAGAATATGCTTATTATCGTTGAATGAGTAATAGGGTTATCCGTCAATGCATAGCTTTCAAAGGGCATACTGGCAAAAATCACATCGAAAAATTGGTCACTATCTCCCGGTCTATATGCAACAACGTTTGGAGAAATTTATTGGCATTTGTGTAATTTATTTAAAATCCAAATTAGATTTTTTTTTTAAATTGACTGCTCTTTTTTACTTGAATACAACCAACTAACCCAACGACGTGGCAAATAGTGAATACGGTCTAACTTTCCCTGCATGTATCCCACAAACAAAATTATTTTTGACTTTTTCCATATTTCTACCCAACAATTTCGATCCCATAATTAAGGGCAATAAGTAAACAACTAAAGACCGCAAGATTCTTGCATACTCAGTCTTGGTCTTGCGTAAGTCTTGCAATACTAGGTCTTGCACTGCTCGGTCTTGGTCTTATTTTTCGGATGATCAAAACCAAGATCGCAAGACCAAACCCAGTCTCGCTCATCGCTAGAATCCAACCACTCATTAACAAGATTAATGACTTCTTTAGCTTTATTCAAAATTTCGTTCCAGGTATTTTCTTTAACAATTATTGCTATGTCATCAGCATAGCAAACCATAGTATCCTTGGGTAAAATAGAGAAAATTTCATCAATATACAATGTAAACAGCACAGGTCTTAAGACAGAACTCTGCGGCACACCACACCTCATAGGTCGGGGAGAGCTCAAGCAGTTCCCAATTTTAACTTGCTGTATTCGGTTGTTTAGATATGATTTTAAAGGATGCCTGGACAGCCCCCTAATACCCCCCTGTTTGAATCTATTCAGTAAGATATGGTGTGGCACAGTATCGAAGGCCTTGGTCAAATCCAAAAATATTGCCATACGCTTCTTTCAGGTATTCAAACTCGTGACAATGTGGTCCACCACACCAACAAGTGCATCCTCAGTTCTACAGTTTTTATTAAAGCCATAACTTAGTTTTACCTATAAATTCACCTAATCTTAAGTGGATGCACTTTTCGACAATTCTACTAATGCTGTTTGTTAGGGCCTATAGTTCTGCACGGTGTATTTAGCACCAGTTTTATGCAAAGGAATAATTATTGTATATCAGGGAAAACACCTGTAGAGAAAATCAGTTTGATTAATGTAAAAGTAGTGCAATCAAGTAACTGCCAAAATGCTTTAAAATATTATTTGAGACTCCATGGCCAGTATTATTAGATTCACTGTTTTTTAGAGAGCGTATAATAATTCAAAGTTCTCATTCTACTAGTGGGCTCAAAAGCAAAGTATTACCATAGCCTAAAGAAAACTATAGCTGCGACACTTAAGCGCGGCACCTTTGAGAAGCGAGGACCAACTTTATCACTATGTAGTGGGGAGGAAATAAATAAATCTAACTTGACGTCAACCCCCCGGCAATCATTAGTGAAGTGAGCCGTAATAAAATTTTTTGGGACGTTATATACTAAAATTGTTACTCTCCCGTATTATTTTATTTAAACTTTCATCACAAAATATATGATTTATAAAATACTGTTTATTTCGAGTAGAGAATAACCATTTTTTTGATCCAAAAAGCTGCATAAAGAGAGCCGGATATTTATTTAAACATTACACCTGAAAGAAATAGTTAAAAATGTCTTTTGAAGTGAAATTAAGAATGGCGAATGTAGATTACTTGTAGTAAGTACAGCATTCTTGAATGCTGAATATAACTATAATAGAATATAAGCTCCAAGTTAATCTTTAAATATCAACAAGACCTATACACAACAAAAGTTTTTTATACTTATGAGATTTTATTTTGCACAAGTAGTTACGGTTTTAGACGAACTTGTGAAGATCTGCAATAATAATTTTGAAAATTTTGATTTATCTAGTTGTTGTCTTCTAAGCTAAAAAAAGATCTTATATAAGTACATAATTTTGTTTTATATAGATTCTTAGCAACCTGCACAATTTTATAAACGTATTATATACGATTTTGCATATTTTTTCGTAACAGCTTTTTCATTTTATTGGCTAGATAAAAATATTGTCAAGATGGTGAAATGAAAGTAAATTTTTGATCTGGCTATAGTTCAGGAACTAGTTTATGCATGAAGTGCACAAGTACGCTAAATCGGAGCAACCTGTACCGTGCGTTCAATTTATCTTGATAACATTTTGATTCGCTGTAACTTTTTTGTTTTTAAAGATATCAAGTTAAACAAAAAAGCAAAATGTAGGGTTGGTAGGCAAATTTTTTTCTACGTTACATATAAAATAAAACACTAACGATTTTCTGACATATCAGCCTACTCTATATTTTTTAAATGAAACACCCTGTATATTACTAAATTTTTGGAATCTCTAGAGAAGTCTAAACACATTTCGTGTATAATATCTTATACCTATCTTTCTTTAGGTGTTTACGAAATATTAACAGTTGAAAGTCGTGC
>MU182532.1:0-29489 GCA_016904865.1 Pissodes strobi | reverse complement strand
GGGGGAAAGGTAGAAATCTGACTGATTGAAATGCCTATAACTTTAGTTTGACTCAACATATTTGAGAAAATAGGTCTCGTTTGAGAGAGGAAACCTTGCTTATTAAGAACAAAATATACCCATGACAAATTGGTATTTGCTGTTCTCGCTAGGTGGCGCCAATTCAAAAGTTCATGGTTTTTTAAATTTTTCTCCGAAATTTCAAATATAATGATACCATTATTTTAACAGAAACAGAAATAGATCAAATTTTCAGGAAAAAACCTCTAAACCGCATATCGATTCCTTCACGCGTTCAGGAGTTATTGCCAGAAGAGCAATTTTTTAATAATGCAGGCATTGGAAAAACGAATAATTTTCGAACTTCTGTGGTCAGCATGCCATGGCTATTATAAAAAAATATATAATCAAAAAAAATTATTAAAAAATCATTTAAAGGACCGAATTCGAATAAAACATTTCAATTTAATGTTTCATGTGTTTAAACTGCCTCCCATCATGTTGCACACATTGTTTCAATCTTTGTTGGGTGGAGAAAATTGCCGGTTCGATTTCAGCCGCTGGTAGTTGAAGAAGAAGGATATGGTAATTAATGTAGTGGATTTACCTGTAGTCTTTTAAAATATTACGAACAGTAGTTCGTGCTATACCCAAGTTTGAAGATAATGCCCTAGTTCCTATCTGCCTATTATTATACTCTATGTATGCCAGGACATTAATAATATTGTCTTCAGTTCTTCCATTGCCACGTCTACAGAATTTAGGACGAAGAAAACTGCCAGTATCGCGTAATCGCTGTGCCAAGAGTGGAAAAAATTTGACGTTTCTTTCAAAGAAGTTTGTTTTTTGTTTCTACGGCCTATTAAACGTGAAAAAGTATAAAAATATACGTGTGAATTACTGAGTCCGAAATTCGTCAGAAAAAGGACAAAATTTTGATTTTATTCTGCTCATATGTATTTCCAAATTTTTGGCTGTTATTTTAATTTAGGAGAAAGATCACGATAACTATTATACTAAAACTGGGTACCTGAGATAAGCTTCGTTCAATTGTTGCACCAAATTTCTTAAAATATTGGAGCAGTCCTAAGTCACAATTTACACTTATTTCCGAGCATATTTCCTATTATGATATTATTATAGTATCATTAATGTTATTTTCATGATTGTTTTGATTATTTTTGTTAATAAAACATTTTTTAGTTGGGTCATGGCATGCTTGACCATAAAAATTCGAAAAATAATTCTTTCCAATGCATGCATTGTTAAAAAATGCTCTTCTGGCAATAACTTCTGAACGCGTGAAGTTATCGATATGCGGTTTAGAAGTTTTTTCCTGCAAATTCGATCTACTTTCTGTTTCTGTTAAAATAATGGTATCATTATATTTGAAATTTCGGAGAAAAATGAAAAACCATGAACTTTTGAATTGGCGCCCCCTAGTGGGAACAGCAAGTACCAATTTGTCATGGGTATATTTTGTTCTTAATAAGCAAGGTTTCCTCTCTCAAACGAGACCTAGTTTGCTCAAATATGTTGACTCAAACTAAAGTTATAGGCATTTCAATCAGTCAGACTTCTCCCTTCCCCCCGCCCTTACTTCATGCCCTACAAACAAAAGTGATGAACAAAAAAGATGCAGAATTTCACGAGGATTACAGTGGTGCTATTCTTTTATCAACTTATAATAAAAAATGTTTGAGTAAAATGCATTTTTCTACCCGACCATAGCTATTACGCCCTAGCGGTAGAGGTATGAACTTGAAAATTATTTCCAGTGTTTTCTTTTGTGGTCACTTTAGTTACATAATTTTTAACCCCAAGTCTCTACGATTAGTAATTTCTGAGATACACCTCGCTTATTTGCCCACCCTGTACAGGGTGGCTCGAATTCGTGTCTATGTATGAGGAACTCGAAAACCGTATGATATACAGTGTTGACCGACACTAAGGCAAAGTTGCAAAGTTGCGCATTTAGGTGCCCAACAATATGCCGTTTAGAATGTTTTAAAATTCCGAGTATTTACGGAGATATCCGAAAAAAAAAAACGAAATTTAGAAAAAAAATTTCCTGGGCTTATTTAAAAACGGATTTCAAATCTAATTGCACTTTTGCATTGCCATATTTTCCGCTATATCCAATGATGATATCCAGTTTGAAATCCGACGTTTCGTCTTCAAGGGATCATCATCAACTTTCTTTTTTTAAATACGAAGTTTAATTTTTTTATCGTTTTTCAGATGGTATTGGCATTATTAATATGAGTATGTGTTTTTATTTTATTTTTTTTTTATTTTTTTTTAATTTATTTATTTGGCTTTGGCGTGATTTTAAATAATTTAAGGTAGGTACTTTTGAAATTTTTATATTCTCTAAAAATATTTTATTTGTTTTTTGTATTAAGTGGAAAATTGGAGCCCGTATTAAAAATAAAAAATAGCAAAATTATTTTTTACGAGAATATGGCCATGAACTATTACTCAAACAAGTTGCTTAGTGCAAGGATAAGATATTTTCAACTTTTAACCAATTAAACAATTTATTTAATAGAGAACATCAACAATTTTAATACGCAATTTTCCACTTAATACAAAAAACAAAATAAAATATTTGTAAAGAATATAAAAATTTCAAAGGTACCTGCCTTAAATTATTTAAAATTACGCCAAAGCAAAATAAATATTAAAAAAAATTATAAGAAAAATAAAAAAAATATTTAAACACATAATCATATTAATAACGCCAATACCATCTGAAAAACGGTAAAAAAAATTAAAGTTTGTATTTAAAAAAAGAAAGTTGATGATGATCTCTTGAAGACGAAACGTCGGATTTCAAACTGGATACCATCATTGGATAGAGCGGAAAAAGTGGCAATGCAAAAGTGCAATTCAATTTGAAATCCGTTTTTAAATAAGCCCATGAAAAAAATAAAACGATTTTTCAAAATTTCGGTTTTTCCCGGATATCTCCGAAAATACTCGGAATTTTAAAACTTTCTAAACGGCATATTGTTTGGCATCTAAATGCGCAATTTTGCCTTAATTTGACCGACACTGTATCTCTTACGGTTTTCGAGTTCCCCATACATAGACACGAATTCGAGCCACTCTGTACGTAAATATCCTAACATTGTTATATACAGAAAACCTCTTGTTTTTTACCTGTTTGGTGAACAGCTTTAGAACTTTATTTGCAGACAGACAAATTTATTTAATTTTTTTTTTATCGTTTAATCATTTCCGCTGTCAGTCAATTTTCGGCAGGAATTTGTTTTAACTTGGTTTACTAACAATAAGTGTTGCAGGAAATATTTGGGAATAGACCTTTATTATCCAAGGAGTAAATTTAATTATCATAAACTGTTGGTAATTGTTCAAAATGACTTCCGTTAACAAAAGTAAAAATATTAATACGACCTAAAAAGATTAAATGTATTTTTTGCATCAATTCCCCATCGTTCTTTAATATGTTGACTGCATTTTCAATTATTGCCACAATTCCCCTTCATTATTAATCAGTCTGGAGTATACCATCGCTTTTATAGACCCCATAAAAAATAATCCCACGCAGTCATCCCGTGAGCGTGGTGGCCAGTTTACAGGAGCGTCATTTTCCCTACCAATCCATTTGTTTGGATACCATACTATGTTGGGGTTTCGAACCTTCGGCAAAATGCACTAAAACGAAGTTTTATTCACAATACCGATCGACGCGCGTCTCGCTAACCATGTTAGCATCATCAGGAGATGATTAAAGCAGTTTTACTCATCTCCTGATGATGCTAACATGGTTAACAAAATGCGCGTCGAGTGCAATAATTCTGTTTCGGTGTTGTGGATAAAACTCCGTTTTAGTGTTTGGATACCGTTGGTGCAAATAATTAAAATCTGGTCGGGCACCGTCATGCATAAACGACATAACTCGTCGAAGCGTATTTTGTAAATGTTCTAAGTAATCCAAACCATTTAGTCTTGGGGGTAAAATGACAGGATCGATAATAAAAATTGCCAATGATTTCTGCCCACACATTAACCCTAAACTCATATTGATAATGAGTTACTTTCGTAGCATGCGGATTTTCATCAGCATAGACATGTTCGTTATATTCGAGATCCGGAGGCAAAAGGTCTTGTACCTTTTGAATATTTATGCACGAAGCTGCTGTTCTTTTAATGTTCTATGAACTACATCCTTGTATACTCCCAGCTCTAAACCTAGATGTATGGTGCTTAACTTAGGATCTTCAGCGATTGTTCCTCAGCCTCAGGAATTCTTGTCGGACGTTGGCGTCCTTAACCCTGGGTTAATCGCGTGGTTAATAAAATGCAATTGCTCGCAGGTGAGCGTGGAGCTCACTTGCGAATTATGTGCATAATTTTAATTTTTTATAAGTCACAAAAAACAAATGGAATACATATAATATTTTATTATCAGAACTAAACATTTTCTTGCAATATTACCAGCAGAGTAGTATTATTAAAAAAATTAAATATATTTTCATGAACATAAATATAAATAAGTTGAATTCTGAAACAGGTAATTTGCTAAAAGTAACTAGGACAATGTCTTTACAGAAAATTCACTCGGATTCAGGATCTTCATCGCATCTACACTCAGTACAAATAGCAATAGCATGTTCTTTACAAATTGCTCTAAAGCATTTTGAGGTTGTTTTGCGGTTCCTTTTCGTGGGACAGTAGGAGCATTTTGGCCTTGCACCTGTCTCATTTCCTCTGGAACACCTCTCTTCTGTATCAAAGGAATATTCAGGTATTTTTTTATTTGTAAATTTAGCAGAAATGGTAGATTTTGCGACAAATTTTCTGGCTAAATTTTTCAGATACTTCCGTCTTGTTTGGTTGGAATCTAATATATTTGTTCTAAATATAATGTTCCAGCTATGTTCAACATACTAAAGAAAATAGTAAAAGGTCACCTATATCTGGTTCTTGACACTGAATAATAACATGCTTCATCACCTTCTTTACAAATGTTGCCATATTCATAAGGTGTTGACAATAGCAGGACATTTTTCTACTAATATAGATACGAAACTAATATAGATTCTCGGCCAAAAGCAAACATACTGCTGGAGATGAGTCTTTGTTTAGTCGCAACAAATATTTATGGAATTTCACGCTTGTTTTTTCTAATTCTCACAACTAAAGTTATTCTTTGCTTTCTGAGTTTTTCTACTAAACGAACTGAGGTGAGCCAGTTATCGCGGGGTAAATTTTGTCCTGAATTCCGAATGGATTCACACATTCGTTTCACCACACTAGCTGGCTTGTTATCAACATAAAATGGACCCTCAGGCTGCTTTCCCCCATAAGTCTCCATTTTGACAGTATATAATACACGACTATCAGCCAAGGCAAACATTTTTATCCCGTACTCCAGCATCTCGTCCATTGTACAATTATCCTCACCAGGTGTGTAGCAGGCTTAACATCTTTCTTGAAATTCCTGCGCCTAGCTCTTGCGTGAATGTTATCAAAACGTAGAGTTTGGGGCAATAAATAGAATCGTTTCATAGATAGTACCATTTTGAATAACCCCGGTGCTGTAGAATCGGCGCTTCATAGATCATACAAGTTGGTATGCCGGGATTTCAAAGCTCCTGCCATGCACAACAATCCAATCAGTGCTTTAATTTCATCAGTACCAGTGTCTAAAACATCTCGTTCGCGGGAATAATTGTTTCGAATTTTCTGTAGATATAAATTTGTGCAGGACACAATTTCTTCAAGGATTTCGTCTTTTATGAGCAAGTTCCAACTTTCATATGGAGTTCGAGCATCCTTTGCAGCAGACTTCACTCCCGGTAATTTGGTAATAATATTGTGCTGTCGAGTCCGGCTAGTTTTCGCTCACGGTGAACTTTGCAAATGGTTTTTTTTTCTCTGTAGTTGGAACCATCTTCAGATCAAATCGTTGAAATAGTATTACCTGCATCATCCGCCAATAAATCTATGTCAGTCTGGAGATTAGAATTTGCTTACACATAATCTATGTCGCTTTCTTCATTATCCAAGTTTTGCTCTTGCGCCTGTTCAAGTAGCAAATCCTCTTGTTCCAACTCTTCAATTATTTTCAAGAATCTCGCCTCTTGTTTCGTATCCATTACCCATTAATATTGAAGAACCAGGTAAATTGAAAAAGCAATGCCCATTGAAAAGCAACAAAAAAACGGTATGCTTACTTTCCAAAATCGCAAATATGAGGACCACGTCGTTACTCGCGGGTGAACTAGTCGCTCATTTCTCGACATGCGCTTTTAAAGACCGCTTAAAATAGACTAACGGCCAACTGATTACAATTCTGCCTGAATGACCTTGGACACAATAGTTGCGTGGAGGATTAGATGAGCGCACTTGTCAACCTGTGCAAAATTGCGAAAATAATTAAGAAACACGTTAATAAGTGAGCAGCGTGCTCACCATGCTAGTAACGCAGGGATAATTGCACGTGTGGAACTACCAGTATCGCGAAGGCGTCTCCTGATAGCAGCAAATGTTTGATGGTTTGGTATCCGCCGATTTTGAAATCTTTCCCTGTATACCCTAACACTTTCGCGGCCATTTCCTTCCCAATACCCAAAAACTAGTAGCACATCCGTCATTTCTGCAGAATTGTATTCTTCAGTCATTTTGGAAGAAAATAATTCAAACAATTTAAAAGTTTACTAACAAGTTTCAAACACCTTATTTATTCTCGCATTGGCAAATTCTCACTGAAGCATTTACTGTAAACCAAATCAAACAATATGTTTTTTTCTTCCGACAATATTACTGAAAATTCTTAAAATACAATTTTTTTTTTAAAATTAAATAGTCTCTCCCCCAAAAAAAAAATTAATGTGGTTCACCAAACAGGTAAATAGACGAGGTTTTTTGTATGCGACAATATTAGGACATTTAGGTACATACACTCCAAAACATTATTTAAAAAAAATCCATTTTGCACTGCTAATTCACTGACCAAATTTCATCTTCAAAGATATTAGCCAAATTCTTTTATTCAAAATAATTTGAATATTCCGCTGCATCTAATACTAAAAACTACAATATGTGGAAAACAACTTTAGGGAATTTTAACAAGTGTATCTCTTTTGTCTAAAAATGTTCAGGAAATTATTTCCTTAATAAAAAAAGGTAGAAACATACACCGAGAAAAAGTTATTGCAGTTTTAAGCCATCAGATGTGCAATGTGAAGCGCCTCTAACGGCCATAGTGAAAAGGTGTCGATATTCGGGTTTCGCATCCCAAAAAAATCCTCGCGGTACCAATTTTTAGAGTAACACGTTAAAAAGTTTCATAAATTATGAAAATTCTGTTTTTAAAATTTACCACCCTGTATCTCGGAAACGGAGCAAATTGGGTCTAAGGTAAGTTGCTTAAAATCAGCTTATTTTGACCTCAGGAATATGTAGTACGATTTGGTACAGACCTTTTAGGGACGCCCTGTATATTTATAATAGAACCGATGAGTTTTTCCAGCGTAGATTTCTCTGTTATGCTTTATATTTAGTTTAGTATATTGTTTTAAATATCAGGATGCCGCCCAAACGGAATTTTAATTTTTCAAAAGTATCACTATTATAAATTTTGCTTTTTAAGTTCACATTTAAACAAATAATTTTTTTTATACAAAGCACCTGAAAAGCTAATAAACATTAAATTTACCTACAATAAACTACCTTTATTTCTTTATGTGTATAAAAATGTTCAAAATAAAAAAATACCTATGAATGATTTCGAGTAATTTGTTTAAAACTATGATAAATTCAAAGTAATTTTCATTTAAATTGATAGGTAATATTTATCAGTTGTTTAATAAAGGTGAAAACTAAAAATAAAAATTGCGTCACTGCCGGCGGCCTGTCTTAAACATAAGTTGGCAAACTGCTTCCATTATTTATGTATATTAACATATCCGCCTAGTATAGGTCAGTTTTAGCGACTGCCGGTTTATGATGCAAGCTTTACCAAATTTACTGTTTCGATCGATTTATAGAATAATAATATACACATTTAGTTCCATTCAATTTGCATCAGTCTTTTGTTCGGCAATCTCTTATCTACTTTTACGAGGATCTAAAAAGAATTTTATGCAGTCAAATAGCAACACTAGAAACAGAAACATCATTTTACCAAAAATTAATCGAACTTTATATACTTACAAAAAGCAGCTATTCAGTTGCAATCAAAACTTTCAAGAAACTACCTAATGAATACAAAACTTTACAGTGTAATAGGGTAACAGTGAAACAAAAATTGGAAAAATGAGTTAAGTGCAATATCCCAAGTATATAGCTTTTGCTGAAAATTTCACATCTATGTTTTCAGCCAATAAGAAGCTTTCATTTCAGCTCAGTGCTATAACAACCACAAAACTTTCGGGAAGTTTTTTCCTTCTGGATGTGATTACAGCGATAGTTTTTCTGTCAAATTCTCAGACATCTATACTAGTGCAGTCACATAAGGATTCATGTACTAAAAAAATCCAAATTAGCGGAAACTTTGCATACACTATTACGTTTATTATACTAATAATGCGCCAAAAGTCCCCACCGATCTGTTTACGTTTCAAGTTCAAGATCAGATGTCATAGAAATTGGATTTGCGCAAATATTTTGAGTCCTGTATGTCCTTTGACTTTTTTGATTATGAAAGAAAATAAAAATTAAAAAAATCTCTTCAGCAAATGTTACATACATATTTTACGTGAAACCAACCGCGATGCATCCGTTTCCACACCACCGCTCAGGTAGGATGAAAGGCGCGTGGGTTTCCCCAGTTTCCACTCATCTTCATTCTCGTAATCTGTCCCGTCTTGCACGTCTTCGTCCTCTGTCATCTCCTCCAAGTGCTCTTCCTTTGTTTTCCACTCCTCGTGGTCTTCCTCAACATTCTCTTCTCCTTGTGTTATATTTTGTATCAAGAGGTCAGCGGAATCAAACTCATTATCTTCTTCATCCCGAATATTTTCTGCGGTAGCGCTATCAACATTTGCGTTGAGACATGGCTGGCCATGACAATGACCACATAGTATTAAACAGAACAGTCCAACTGTGTTGCACCCTTTATTGCAGTTGCAAAAAATAGTATTTAAAAGTACGTTTTGTGCAGGTGGTAATAAAATCTTAAGGGGCTCCAAAATATTATCATTTTTCGTCCGTCCCCATTGTTCAAGATTTAAATCATTTCCCAGCCAATTCTGTACTTGATAATACACTCGATTTAGATGTTGGCATGCAGCTGCGGTAGTAGGTGGAAGTGACGACAATTTCACCGCGGTATTATTGACTTTGCAAATGTCACGTATCGATAGTTTTCAATGCATAATTCTGCTTTAGGAGCTACATATATTGCCAGAAGAATGCGTAATCCATTTTCCACAATCGTCTCTACCTTACCATTTTCCTGTTTAAAATTTTGCACCAAGTGATGCCACACAAAAACTTTAATTTTTCCTTTCTTGAAAAGTGCAGATGTTATGTCGCAGCCAGTAGTAGCGTATAGTAACAACAGATGCTTCTTACAATTTTTAAACTTATTTAGGCCACCGAACATTTACAATAGATTAGAAGGTTCACTCTAAGCCGAGCCCCCAACATTTCCCTCCTTGCCCCGTCGCGGAACCTGATGAAATGCTGGTTAACCGCTCAGTGAAACGTGGTACGAGGCCACGTTTCACCCCGTCTGGTTTAAAGTCTGGCGGCTCGCCTTTGTAAGCGCTACATCAAAAGTGCCGACTGAGAGTGAACCTTCTAGTCTCTTGCTAATGTTTGGTGTTTAGGCTACAAGAGTATGTTTCGAATTTTATTTTCCATCTCCCTAGTTTAAGGAAGAAAATATATTGGTTTGAAGGAGCACGTCATATAAGAAGAACTAATAGATCTACATCTTCTCCAGCGATAATAGTGATATTGTGTTGTGATTTCTCAAGTGCCGTCTCTACTATTAAAACGTCGGCGTCGTCTCTAGCTTGTTTCACAGCTATGTTGATAGATTGTAGTTTATATATTAGAATTGATATTAATCTAGTTTTGTTTGAGCGATTGGATAGGATGTTTTCTTGGCTAAGTCACTTGCATTGCTTCGTCAAAAATGACTTCTACGAATCCTGAGATTGAAACAATTTGTCGAAGTTGTTCCATTGCTTTTATATTCTCGCTATTATCACTGTATCCATCGAAGACAACCGTTATGTCAATATATATTTGGTGTTTGACGCTAAACAACGAGGATCCTTAAAATCAGCAGCATGGAGTCAGGTATATAACTCTGACCTATGCTTTGTGAGCACAAATGTTGACAACACACCACTACGAGCAACCCGCAGAATTCTGGCAGATTTCCCTCGCAGCCAACACCGACCGGCTGTCATAGAGATAGGCATAAGTATTACACTTATTACATCTTTTCCACGGTCAAGATGGAACTTTAAGAAAGCTGACTGGGAGGCTAGTCTAACAGTCTCGATAAGTGCACAGGCTGGATCCTCCCATCAACTGAAAACTATCAGAGGTTCATAGGAGCGATTATCGAAACCGCAAAAAAGTCCACAACCAGATGATTCCGAAAGGAATATATACCGGGATGGGATAATGACTGCGAGGAGAAGTACAAAACATACCTTGAGAGCGGAGAAATAGCTATGTTGGGGTTTGGAACCTTCGGCCAAATGCACTAAAGCGGAGTTTTATCCACAATACCGAAACAGAATTATTGCACTCGATGCGCGTTTCGCTGACCATGTTAGCATCATCAGGAGATTATTAAAACTCTTTTTAATCATTTCTTGATGATGCTAACATGGTTAGCGATATGCGCGTCGAGTGCAATAATTCTGTTTCGGCATTGTGGATAAAACTCTGTTTTAGAGAAATAGCTGACGAACTACTGCACACATTGGGTATAGCGTGATAAGAGCGATGGTCAAAAACTTTCAACAGCCTAGACTTCAAAAAATCTAGCAGAAAAGCGTAGCCACTCTTGAGAAAGCTCGGCGAGGGTCCGAAACACGCAAAAATGACACCGAAATACACCCAGACAGTATTTTTTCCGACGTTGTGTCTACACCAAGAGCTCCACGGGACAGAGCATACTCAACTCGCATCAAACAGGTACTTAAAGCCCTAAAGGCCAACAACCAGAAACAAACCGAGTTTTCACGACCATTTACTGGAGATGAAGTGTTGGGGGCCCTGAGGGAGACGAAGGCGGGAAAAGCACCAAGACCTGATGGTATCCACCCCAAATTCCTTCTGAATAGCGGTAAATACACAAAGAAATGGCTAGCCCACTTCTTCACGGACATCATGGAAAAGGAAACTATTCCGAGAGCAATGAAAAGGTCTAGAGTCATAGCTATCCTCAAACCAGGTAAGCCGAAAGACGATCCGAAAAGTTATCGCCCAGTAGCGCTGCTGGGCACAATCTATAAGCTCCTTGAGAGACTTCCATATAACAGGATCGGGAGCAAAATACTGAAGAGGGCAGCTGGTTTTAGACCAGAGAGGAGCGTACAGATCAGATGATGGCCCTCACGACCGACCCACATCGAGGCGGGCTTCCAAGATAACCTGAAAACATCGGCCGTCTTCGTGGACCTCTCTGCAGCTTACGACCCTGTGTGGTGACATGGACTACTGGATAAACGTTATCAATCAGTCTCATGCAAACGAATTCTGCGACTTATTGATAACATGCTTATTCGCAGGGTATTTCGGATTGCATTGGGTAACCAAAGGAGTACCTCAAGGACGCTCAATGACGGATTGCCTCAGGGGTCTGTCCTGTCTGTCTATTCTTCAACCTCTACATCTCCGACATTCCTGAAACTAATTCTCGGAAGTTCGGCTATGCGGATGTGGGTGTTAGTCATGCAACACCGCTTCTTTGAAGAAACGGAAGCAGTCCTATCTTCAGACTTAGCGAGCTTGGGAACATATTTTCGTAAATATCAATAGAACATCTTTTCAGAGCAGCGAATTGTCAGCTCCAGGTCTTCTTCGAGGATACTTTACTGCACTACAATATGCACCCGAAGTACCGTGTAGTTACCCTAGATAGAACACTTACCAATAAGAGGCACCTGAAGAATACGGCTGCGAAACTACGAACTCGGAATAATATCCTCCACAAGCTATGTGGCACTGCATGGGGCTCTACCGCTGAAACATTACGTACCTCAGCACTTGGGCTAGTTTACTCAACTGCAGAGTATGGTGCGCCGATCTGGCTCTACAGTGCCCACACCCGAAAAGTGGAGGTGCAACAGAATCCATGAGGATAATCAGCGGAACGCTATGATCGACTCCCACCGAATGGCTTCTAATAATGAGCCATATACCTCCTCCAGATCTCAGGCGCAAAGCAACTCTTCTTCGAGGATATAAACGCATACAAGACAACCCTTGCGTACCCATACACCAGGATACGGATAAATCATGAAGAAACAGACTACGACCCAGAAGACCAGCCATAAGAACTGCTAAAGAACTGCTCACGTCACAGGTCGACTCCATGGACTCCTGAGAGCATAGATGGACAGACAACTCAATGCAGAAATCGTCCCTGCGTAAGTATGAAACCACCCGCCTTCGAGCAGCCCCGTAAAATATGGACATCATTCATCATTCAATAGAATCCATCTAACCACGGCATATGCGCGGACTCACTACACAAGTGGGGCAGGGCGCAATCTGCAAGGTGCGATTGCGAGGCAGACAAGCAAACCGTACAACACATGGTGACGGAATGTCCGGGTACGGCAATTTCGATGACTTCCTGATGGCAACAGACGGTTCAATTGACTATATGTCAAATTTGAATGTATGTTTGTTAAATTGAACTATGTCCGTGTTATATGCTTTTGTGTATTTTATATTATGTGCAGCCATACGATAAATAAATAAACCGTTATGTCAGAGCCGAAATATTTTTGAATATAATCAACATATCTTTTGATAATATACTGAGAAGTATCAAATTTTTGCCATATTACACGGTGCAGCAGGAATCCACCATCAATGACGTAAGCAACGTTATCAGCAGACATTTCATCACACCGAAGGTCAGAGCATTTATGAAGCATTGACTTTAGAGTTTTCCGCTTGCCTGCATTATCAAGAAGTGCTCTAGGATAAGGACTTAACTCGCACTATTCTTTCAAGTTTTCGTCAAATTTCTTGCTTAAACTGATTTTTTGAAACAGCAGCAAATGATCTACAGCAATATATACGTCAGGAACTTTAATAGAGCTATTGATTCACAAAAGCGGAAGGTGCCTGTTTGTAAGTTTAAATTTTATTTCACTAAATTTGCCCCAACAATTTTTTGCGCTGACCGAAGGCCAATTTTGTATGCAGCTTGATTTTCAGTATCGACGGCACCTGTAGCCAGCGATATAACTTGATTTGTTTTTGTAAAAGGACTGTAATAAGTAAACCAGTCCACCAATTTTTTTACGTCTGTATTATCTCTCTTAATGCTTGAGTCTCTTGCATCAACATGTTGATCAGCGATGTCCAGTGATACATGGCAAAATTTTTCAGTTTCTTCGCAGACCGAATTCATTGCATGCATGCTATATACAGACACCTCCCTCAGGTTTCATTATGGTTTGTTCTATCATCATGTCGCTACAGCGTCCGCAGTTGAACTTGTTTAACCATCGAATCGGAAAAATCCATTAAAAAGTATCTCAAATGTCTGCTGGTTCATATTCTTTTGTAATTCTAGCATATCTTGCAGGTATAAATGCGATGACTTTGCGTGCAAAAAATACCTTCTTCTTCTTCTTGCAGTACCTATCCGTTCCAGATGTTGGATATCATATTGGCTATTTACACTTTATTGACTGCAGCTCGGAATAGCTGAGTTGTTGTCTGGTTGAACCAAGCTCTCAAGTTTTTCAGCCACGATATTCGTCGTCTACCTGGTCCTCTAGTTCCATATACTTTGCCTTGTAGAATAATTTGCAAAAGTTTGTATCGGCTCTCATTACGCATTACATATCCCAGGTAACTTTCGTGCCTTAACCGTATTGAGGACTTCTCTCTCCTTGCCCGTCCTTCTCAGCACTTCTGCATTGGTAACCCGGTCCGTCCAAGGTATTTTTTGAAGTCTCCGGTACAGCCACATTTCAAATGCCTCAAGTTTCTTGGAAGAAGCCTCCGTAAGCGCCCACGATTCGACTCCAAAAAATAGTATTGAAAACACGTAACAACGACGTAATAGTATATTATTTTATATGGAGGAAAAGTGATACTTTTCATGGTGCGCTCGTGTTTAACAGCCGAACGGAGTGAGGCTGGTAATAGAGAGCAAGCCATGAAAAGTAACTTTTCCTCCAAATAAAATATGCTGTTTTTTCTTCAAATGTCGACAAATTAATGCAAAAACATCTCTTTTTAATAGTAATAATATCTAATTATTATTAAAGATAAATGGGTTCGCAAGGCGGCTTAGACCACGGTCGTAGGTGGCCTTGCTTAGACCGGTGTCGGTGAATTTGTAACATGAAGCTGTCAGTGGACACTGTCAACAATAATTATTTTTTAAAGATTGAGTCTCCGATTGCGTTTTAATTCCGTATTGATAAGCAGTTATTGGGTAAGTTCGATTAAATAATAACCAATTTGTTCCTAAATTAGTGATTTTTAGAAATGCAGTCACAAATTGAGTGATAAATACAAATTGTAGTTTAATAAATCTTGAGTTGTTGGCGCTTATTTTGTTGTCTGTTTGTATTGTATCTATGTTGCTATGACAACACTTTTACCTCCGCCGGCGGAAAAGTGAAAAGTAAAGCTCCGGCGGAGGAAAAACGAAACTTCACGGCCGCCTACACAGTCGAGTAATGACGGATTTACTGACGTTTGAAGAAAAACGTATTTTCGTGGTTAGCTGTATGTCGTGGCTTGTGAAGACTTTTTTCATCTTTTGAAATGCGGGTCTTGCCTTTTCAATGGGAGTTCTGATCTCAATAGAGTGGTTCCACTCATCATTAATGTTTGTGCCCAAGTATACGTAACTATTAACCCTTTCCAGGGGAGTTCCATCTGCTAATAAGTTTCCAGGGATGTTTTGGTTTTTACTTATCATCATAAACTTTGTTTTACTCTTATCCAGCCCATACTGTCGGCTGAAAGCTGTAATTCTGTCCAACAGAAGCTGCAACGTAGCAAGGCTGTCTACGAAAATAACAGTGTCATCTGCATACCTTATGTTGTTTAACCGTTCCCCATTCAGTAGTATTCCGGCTTCTATATCTTGCAGCGCCTCTCTAAAGTTATATTCAGAGTACTGGGGATAGTATGCATCGTTGTCTTACACCTTTTAGTATTTTCATGTATTCTGTTCTGTCTCCGTCTATCCTAACACAAGCCGCCTGGTTCCAATAGAGATTTCAGATGATCTTGATATCTTTTCCATCCAGGCCAGTTTTTTTCAAGACTTCCATCATTTTGGTGTGTCGTACTCGGTCGCTTTTGTGTAATCGATAAAACATGCATACACATCACAGTTGACATCCTTGCATCGCTGAAACAATACTTGGACTCAAAAAAGAGCTTCCCTGGTTCCTAACTCGAATTGGAACTGAGATATCTGTTCTTCACAAAGTGTAAATATTAGGTTGTGGATTATTTTCAAAAATATCTTTAACAGATGACTCATCAAGCTTATAGTACGAAACTCATTACATTTTATAGCATTCGGCTTTTTGTGAAGGATAATAAATTCAGATTTCAGCCATTCTACGGGTATGTCGCCTTGCAGCATGGAAATAACGAAGCATTTTCTTTACGGCGCGGTGCGGCGTTTAAATGTCCAGGCCAGTTTCCTAACCTCTCAGCTCGAATGAACTCTTTTGCTATACATTCTATATCAATTTAAAGTACCCATATTTATGACGTAGGGCATTGGCTTTTTATTTCATTTAATTTATCAGTGAAGTGTTTCCTTAGTGATTTTATAAAATCGAGATATTTCATCTACGTTTTCATATGATACTTCTGCAGTTCTAGTGTTTTCAATTTAATTCTTGAGAACGTCTTTTTTCCCATGGCCCATTTTTGTTCCTTGAAAAATAGTACTTGATAAGGCGACAAGGAGCTATGTGCGACCTCTGATAGCTCGTGCAAAAGCGTTACCACTCAACTCAACATTTTCTCAACAGAATTAGGAGTGTAAGTAAACCTGAGAGCTTCCGTGAGGCCACTTTCAGCCATTATGTATCCAATACAACCAAGAACTATGGTCTCCTATAGGTCTAAGTATATCTTTTAACGTATTTGATCCAGCTAAAAAAAGCAGGAACAATTTCACGAGCGGTCATATATATTGGCTGATCGAATGTAACTAATATGCAAGTCCGTATGTTATTTAATGAATCGTTGGTTGTACGAAAACAACTTATATAACCTTTTTGTATGGAATGAATTTCCTGTTCTGACACTGGTCAGCGTTAATATCCTTACATTTTTGCAAAATTCAAATTTTAGTCCATTCTTGTCCCTTAGCTTTCTCAATTTAAAATATCTACCTCATTCTATTCTCGAGTGAAAATTTCCGCAATGAAAACTTAACAAAACGTTAATGCTGCAATGCACTAATATTGTATAGCGCAATCAATTACCACTTTATGAGAATTTCAACCAGATAAGTACCACTGTCAAGTTGTTGAACGTGTTACTGTGAATAGCATTTTAATTTGATGAATTCTTACATTGGCATGGTTCGCATTCGTTCTCGTTACCGATTAAATTCTTGTCAAACGAGTTATTAAAATAACTATAAAAATTGAATTGTCCCAAAATGGTATAAATACACAGTAAGGTGTCCCTTAACCCTTTAAATAAGGTTTTTATGAAACTTGGTACATCATTTCTTGACTTTTTTTAATGATTTTTAAGTTTTTGTTAAAAGTCCTCTTTCCCGATTTTTGATATTTGATACTTACACTGTAGCGTACAATGGGACTTAATGGAATGATAACCTTCGAGGCAAAAACAATTAAAACAATATGAATATGTATGGTTTTGTAAAATATTGGCAGTGAACAATGTTAATGAGTATTTATTTCCTAGTATGATATAACGGAAAAGAGTTTTATTTTATTTTGCAATACCTAAATGTACCAGGGTTTTCATTTATATTTTGACACCGACCTACAGAGTTTATTAAAAGATAGGCTAAAACTTTTTGTATAAATGTTGTTTGGTTTTTCTCTACTATAGTTTGAACATATCAGTAAAAATAAATGAGCATCTCGGGTCGGTCAAGTTTGTCCCCGTATTAAACAAATTTCAAAAATAAATGATCATAATTTTGCACACATTTTGCACACATTTTGCACAATTTTGCACACCGCAAATAAAATTTTGCACACCCACAGAAGGAAAACTAGAGCTGTTTTTTATACGGGGGGCAAACTTGACCATTCCCCCCCGTCTGTCCTGTCACAAAAATGAAAAATTTTGATGCCACTCGATTCGGCAAATTTTGCATACCTATTTTCAAATTTTGCACTTTTTTTCTGGGCAAAGTTATGAGCTATTAAATATTTGCATGTTCAACTAATTTTGCAAAATTTTGCACGCATATTTTAAAATTTTGAACACTTTTCTGGTGAAAGTTATAAGTTGTTCAAAATTTGCATTTTCCCCCCCGTTTATCAAGATGTTGAAACATTTTGATGCTACTAGGTTCAGTTAATTTTGCACAATTTTGCACACCTATTTTCAAATTTGCACACTTTTTTGGGGAAAGTTATGAGGTATTAAAGATTCCATTCCCCCCCGTTTGTAAAAAGGTTTAAACATTTTGTTACCCGGAAGGCATATCGTGTACAGAAACAAAAGCTGAAGTATCTCTTCAAAATCTTTTGGATAAAACTGCCGAAAGACTACTGCTGTCCCTAAACGAAGTTATTTTAAATTTAAGTCATAATCAGAGGCAAGACCTGTGTCTTATATCAAAGTGGGGATGTGACGGATCTGGTAGTCATTCTCAATATAAACAGAAGTTCCAAAACGTAGAATCTTCAGACGCATATATGATGATTACGTCAATAGTGCCAATACGTTTAGTAAGCACTAATAATGCACTTGTCTGGCAAAATCCAAAGCCTTCCTCACCATGATACTGCCGGCCTCTGAGGCTTCAGATGGCTCATGAAACCTCAGACCTATCCAGACAAGAAGTGGGAAATTTAAAACTACAAATAGTAGAACTCATGCGAACAAAAAACAAGGAATGGTGCGTTAAACATGAACTTAAATTGACAATGGTGGACGGCAAAATGATAAATGCTATCACTGACACGAGCTCAACCATGCGTTGTTACCTTTGTGGCCTCACCTCTAAAGACTTTAATAAATTAAATAAATATTGCCATTAAGAAACAAGTCCAAGAAAAAAATTTAGAATATGGAATTTCCTCGCTTCATGCCTGGATTCGATTTGCGGAATGTGTATTACATCTTGCATAGAAATTAAATATCGCCAAGTGGCAAGCAAGAGGGGTTAGAGAAAAGGATATTGTAGCAGCTGAAAAAAATAGAATTCAGAAGGAATTTTTCGAAAAACTTGGTCTACATGTTGACAAACCTAGACAAGGAGGAGGGACGTCAACAGATGGAAATACGGCTCGCATACTGTTTCAGCATGCTGAAGAAGTATCGCAAATTACTGGCGTCCATCTAAACATAATAAACAAATTTCACACGATTTTGAAAATTATATCCTGTGGTTACAAGATTTATGTTGAAAAATTTCGTCAGTTTTGCCATCGAACAGCTTCAACATTTATAAGATATTACCCATGGTTTAACATGCCCACAACAGTGCATAGAACTTTGATTCATGGTCATCAAATAATAGAAAGTATGGGTATCGCTATAGGACTTTTAAGTGAAGACGCTCAAGAAAGTAGAAACAAGGATGTAAGAAAATATAGAGAGCGGTTTTCTAGAAAGTTTTCTAGGAAAATGGCTCTAGAAGATACCTACCATAGGCTAATGGTTTCTTCAGACCCATATATAACCGGGTTAAGGAAGTTATTACCTAAGAAAACGCCAACATTATCAGCTTTAGAATTAAGTCTAATAAACGAAAATGTTTTATAAAAAATATGGTTGCTTATATATATTGAATTAATTAGTACCTAGTATTTATAATATTGTATCATATGTAATACCAAACTGGCGGATTCCCATTACTCTTAAATATTGAATTTCTCAATTAAGTTAATTAAATAGGAGTTTATCTGTGTTAGAAATAAAAACTGGCTCATATATACCGAAAATTAGGTTTATGCCAACTTTTATTGATTTTTCGCCTCTGTGAAACGGGGGGAAAAGTATTAACTTTTAACACCACATAACTTTCCCCAGAAAAGCGTGTAAAATTTGAAAATAGTTGTGCAAACTTGTGCAAAATTAGTTGAACCTAGCAGCATCAAAATTTTTTAATATTTTGACAAAACGGGGGGTGGAGGGGGAATGCAAATTTTTAACACCTCATAACTTTCCCCAGAAAAGTGTGCAAAATTTGAAAATAGGTGTGCAACATTGTGCAAAATTTGATGAATTTAGCATCATCAAAACTTTCCACAAATTGACAAACGGGGGTAAATTGCAAATTTTTAACATCTCATTGCTTTCCCCAGAAAAGTGTGCAAAATTTGGAAATAGGTGTGCAAAATTGTGAAAAATTTGCCGAATCGAGTGGCATCAAAATTTTTCAATTTTGTAACAGACGTGCGCAATATGTGCGCAAAATTGTGCTTCATTTATTTTTAAAATTTGGGCAAACATGACCGATCCGCAAAGTTCAGAAAAATAAACAACTTCACTTTTTTAACGGAACGCCCTCTATACTACTACAGCTTTGGACTCTCTAAAGAAATCTAAACACATTTCTTGTAGAATATCATTACCTATCTTTAGCTGTTTATGAAATATTGACAATTGACAGACTCTAAGATTCAAACTGCACGAGATCAAAGAAAACGGTTGGCACATTCCTATCTTAGGTTTTTCATAGCTATCTAATGACAGTAACTTTGAATTTAACCGGAGGTATATAAGTTCCGGTTAATTTTATCCCCGGGTTAAATTCAAAGTCACTGTCATTCGATAGCTGATGAAAACCTAAGATAGGAATGTGGAACCAGTTTTCTTTGATGCAACTTAGATTTTAGAGCCTGTCAATGTGTCAAAATGCCCGACTTGCAACTGTCAATATCTTGTAAACAGCTAATGATAAATATAGGATATTATACACGAAATGTGTTTAGATTTCTCTAGAGAGCTCGAAAGTTCAAAAATGTAGTAATATAGAGGGTGTTCCATTTAAAAAAAGTGAAGATGTTCATTTTTCTTAACTTTGCGATGCTTATTTGTTTTTATTGATATGCTCAGAAGATAATAGAGAAAAAACTATACAACTTTTATATAAAAAGTTTTTGCCAATCTCTCTTAATAAACTCTATAGGTGGGTGACGAAATATAAATGTAGACCCTGTACATTACATTTTTGATACATATTATGCTCTTACATTCGAGGAATTTGCAACGGAATGCAAAGCTTTTATCAGCAATTGTAGGTAAATGATTGTGGCCATCCAATCGCTTACCCATAGCTAAGCCGATTGCGATGAATATGAGAGCCTTCCTCATTGTTTTTAGTATATCTTTATTAGTTCCAATAAATGCACAAAAATGTAAAAGGTCCATAATACTGTAACGGCCAGTAATCCGTGACGTCACGCCTTGGTAGGCGCACAGGTTATGTAGCTCAGATTAAAAATCGATCTACGACAGGTGAGAAGAGATAATAGAGATGGGCCTTCCGTAAAAAAAATAACAGTGTCTATTGGCCAAAGACTTAATGAATTTACACTATGCCCGATTACTAAAACATGTATGTTCTTTAGGTTGAGGTATGGTTTGAATTGTTTATAGATCTTCGGTGTTGTGTTTTAATTTATAGTTAGGTTTGGCTATTTCATTAGTTAGTTATTTAAGTATTCTTAGTTTATCTTAATTGCATTCATCACTTTAAGGCACTGTAACTATTTGACCTTAAAAATCACTTGACTTAGAATTTTGACAGATCTATCGTTAACCCGACTTTAGTACTTTACCTCCCAAGAACTACGCTCCTGTGAGCTGCACCTCTTGTGTTGGGCTTGAGGATTAGTATATCGGTAGAATAATCAAAGCCACGTTCCTGTGAATTGCAGCAATGATTATTTAGAATGGAATAGGTGAGAGTCAAAAGCCTGCCGGACTAATGGTCCCTTTGACTATTTATTTAATGAAATCTACTGACCATTACAACATTAAGGTTTATAGTTGCCTGCGCTGTTCGCTCGTGTTGTTTATAATTATTTATCTTGAATGTTTACATATTATTCTCCAACTTCAAGTTCAAATTTAGGACAAGGTGATAATTAATTAGTAGTTTTGTAGAAAGTCACAATATCCTTATAATATACTGGTCGCAAAGTAAGAATGTACTTATTACCCTGAATATCCGTCGGGGGAGAACCCACTAGATAAAGAAAAAAGCTTTTGAAACGCGGAACTAGGTGCTGTGGTAATGTTATCGGTTCTTTTGTTCTTTTGGAATATTTACATCGCTGTCAATCACGATACACTTACAAGCGGTATGTCCGCGCGCATCTCGGCCCGACGCCGGTTCAGCGACTGACGTCACGTGCGAAGGAAAATAATCAGTTTAACAAGTGGGATACCGGTTTTAGCGCCTTAGAATTCTTATTCTTACTTTTTCTTAGGATGAGGTTTTTGCTGCAAATGAAGAATCATGAAAGATAAACATTTTCTGCTAATACAGATACAGTAATTGTATTTTTTGTATGCTATTATTATCAAATTTTTCAGTGTGTACAATACCGTGGTTTTCACGATGAATTACGAGCATAACTTTTACAATCCTTATTTCTTGACACTACTGTCAAATATCATTCGAATTAATGTTACTTGAAACAGATCAATACAATTATTATTACTACAGATTGGATTACCATATAATACATATATATTCTAAGAAGTATTACTACAAATAACTAGGTATCATTGTTTTTAAAATGTTTATTAGGTTTTTTACAAAAATATTCAATTTTTTTCGGTTTGTGAATTTTGACATTTTTTTTCCAATTTCCTCTGGCAATTCTGGAAGCTTATTTTTCTATTGAGGTCTCTCAATCTTATATATGTACGTGTCTTGCTAAGACACATCAGTACTTCCAAAGGGATAATTTTGTTCCTATCTAACTTGGCCAACATGTTTTCTGCCAGGATCCGGAAAATATGTTTTTTCTTCAAACGTCAGTAAATCCGTCATTACTCGACTGTGTAGGCGGCCGTGAAGTTTCGTTTTTCCTCCGCCGGAGCTTTACTTTTCACTTTTCCGCCGGCGGAGGTAAAAGTGTTGTCATAGCAACATAGATACAATACAAACAGACAACAAAATAAGCGTCAACAACTCTAGATGTATTAAACTACAATTTGTATTTATCACTCAATTTGTGACTGCATTTCTAAAAATCACTAATTTAGGAATAAATTGGTTATTATTTAATCGAACTTACTCAATAACTGCATATCAATACGGAATTAAAACGCAATCGGAGACGCAATCTGAAACAAATAATTATTGTTGACAGTGTCCACTGACAGCTTTATGTTACAAATTCACCGACACCGGTCTAAGCAAGGCTACCTACAACCGTGGTCTAAGCCGCCTTGCGAATCCATTTATCTTTAATAATAATTAGATATTATTACTATTAAAAAGAGATGTTTTTGCATTAATTTGTCGACATTTGAAAAAAACAGCATATTTTATTTGGAGGAAAAGTTACTTTTCATGGCTTGCTCTCTATTACCAGCCTCACTCCGTTCGGCTGTTAAACACGAGCGCGCCATGAAAATTATCACTTTTCCTCCATATAAAATAATATACTATTACCTTCGCTAATGTCCTTCCATGCATAGCAAAAAATTCTTTTTACATTTTTTGAGAAGCTTCAAAGAGCGAATCCTGTGGGTGCAGCAACATGCCTCGCGAAATGAATTGTAACCAGTCGGGTGCATTTGCGGTGTCGAGCTTGTTAGTTGGAATCCCTAAGTTGTATTTATTTTTGAATTTAAAAGCAACAAAACCTGCTATGTACTTCAAAGATTCTTCGCTGACTTTCTCTTTCACTTCAAAATCTTCCGCGACATCCAAAATATCTCTATCTAGTGCTTCCTCCTCTAGATATGGAGGTGGTACAAATGAATGCTGGATTATAATATTTACATCGTCAGAATTATAACTTGTGTTGACTTCATTTGGGTTAGTTAGATTAGAAAATATTTTTTGTGTTAAACATATGCTTTCATTTTCTGCTTCGTCAATAGAATCCATATCTTCGGTAGTAGCATTTACTAAGCAAAAATCGCTGCTTTCTAAAGTATTTCTGTTTTCAGTGAATATTGCAGAAGAGTTTTTGCCCAAAATATACCACCTCAATCGATACTTAAAATCTAAGGGTGGATCGATGATCGTTGGAACCCCCCATTCCTCTAATATATGCGAAAAAGTTTTCTAACACATCTTGATTAAGTCGAGCAGTTAAAATGTATTCGACGCCATATTTTTCATGTAAATAGTCATACATATCGGCTAAAGATGAATTTGAAAGAATAATACCTTTTTGAAATGGAATGAGGGTTTTGTGTTTGCCAACTTTTATGGCCTTTATCGTATTTGACATTCGTTCAAGCAGGTCTTTCTGATTTTCCAAGTCTGTTCCGAATGCATTTTTACTAGGGCTGTTGTGAACAAATTTTGCTTTTGAGTTGAACAGGTCGAACCAGTCGTTAAATAATTGCGTTACTTGAGCTGCCATTTTCCATTCGCTATTTTTTGGCATTAGACCCTTGTTCCCACAGTATTCCATAGCTTTAGCAACCGAATTTGAAAATACTTGAGCAGCCGGTCTAACACGTTGGCGCATAGTACCTTTAAGATATAAATGTTGCTGCTTTAGCCTATGCGCAAAGGTCAATTCGGTTGTTGAAATTTTTAGTAAGCGGTCCCAATAATCAAGATTTATAATCACATCATCATCGATAATAAATCCGTGGTCCAGCAGGTGGTTTCGCGCCAGTTTTAATAGATGTGGTACATCCGCGTATATGAAAATTTTCAGTGTGGCATCCACTGGATGCATGAAGAAATTAACATCGTCTCTTATTTTGAGTTTCGACCATAAACTGACATTTCCAGTTCCAATATCACTCAGCATAGCGACAACAGTGAAATTTGCTAAATACAATTCTGTGATGATACCTTCTAAAATGTCTTTGGTCATAGGCTGGTCATACTGATAATAAATTGGCTGTTTCCAGTTTGAGATAAGCCCACGTGCCATAATTACTTGACACGACTTATGAGGACCTATTACTAGTTAATTTTTTTTTATCAATCTCAATTTTATTAGACAGATACACCTCGGCAAATGAGATGATACACAATCTTTCCTTCTCATTGAGCCCTGGTTGATTTCAAAATTTGACAGCCACCTTCTTAAGGTGGAAAGACCCGGTAGAGGGTAATTATTGGCACGTAAATATCTATAAGCTTTTGGACTAACGCTTCTTAGTGATATTGCAGAAGCTATATCTTCGGATGACCAGCGTACCCTCGCATTTTTGTTTGGATTTAATATTTTTTTTATTTGGCCAGATGTAAAAACTTCTGCAAGAACACTTTTGTATTTGTCAATTGTAGACTCGTTATGTTTTATTTTTTCCATAAGTTCCATATTTTTTGTCTCCAGTACTTGAAGCTTTTCTTTCAATTCTTGAATAGTCTCTAGGCTCCTGTAATAAAAAAATCTGTTATATCTGTGTAATGTTTTTCCATATAGAAAAAAAAATAAAAACCATTACAACAAAAATAAAACCCGACTGCTCTAGAATCGAAATGTGGGAAACAAGAATAATTTAGTAAAATTAAAAAGTAAATAACTACTTACCAAACTAAATAATTTTGTATTACCACCTAACTTACTTTTTTAAATAGGCGTAGTCGCACGTCGTATATTAATAAAATGCCACAACAGCGACGTACGACTGTGCCTATTTGCAAAAGAAAATTAGGTAATACAAAATTATGTAGTTAAATTATATTTACTTTTAAATTTTACTGAATTATTTTTGTTTCCCACTTTTTTGTTCGATTCTTGCGCAGTCGCGTTTTATTGTTTTAAATGGTTTTTATTCTACACTTTTTAGCTGATTTGCAAATATCTTAATCTAGAAAGTATCCGGAATTTTCATATTTTTCCTAATTTTAATATATTTATTTTTCCTAACATTCC
Organism: Pissodes strobi; assembly: GCA_016904865.1. Lineage (NCBI taxonomy): Eukaryota > Metazoa > Arthropoda > Insecta > Coleoptera > Curculionidae > Pissodes > Pissodes strobi. The sequence goes on along the minus strand of MU182532.1, from coordinate 4,071 downwards.
AAGACAAAAGTAATGCATCAAGTACGTTCTCAGGATAATAAGCTACGGTCAAAATAGCATGGCAACACTATCTGCCAAACATTGTTGATTGTAAGGAGGCTTAAGATTTGTGCAATATTGTCGAAAGTACAAAAAAGAAGAGAGGTAGAATCTTTGCATAGAAAAGGTGTTCCAACGTTATAAAATTAGTGCAATTGAGTAGACTCGAAAAAAGCTCAGTATATGAGACCATAAAGGTGATAAAAAACGGTACAGATATGACGCCTAGACCAGTTTCGAGAAGATCGCCTAGGATTTGCGGAAACATTTAAAACGCTCTAGCGGCCTTGGGACTACAAAATCCGCTCCTAAGGTTTCGAAAATTTAGCATGCTTCATATCAAGGAAACCAAAAAAATTCCTGCAATGATACTGATTTTGTGAACGTTTTCAAGAAGATAATTTCAGCAATGTTCTTATATCCGACGAAAGTTGTTTCCAGCTTGGTGTAACTCACCTAAAAATCTTATTAAGAGAATATGTTACAGTCCAAATTTCTAAATTTCCCCATAGAAATAATGGTTTGGAGAGTAATATCAGAGCGTGGTACTACACCTCTCTGTATAGTTGATGGTACCGTTAATAGTGCAAAGTATTGTGCCATTACAGAAGGTTTTCCAGAAGGAAACGGTTTATGTTTCCAGAGGGGTGGCATATTCAGCAGTATATTGCACGATGCCATACTTCTGTCTATATTTAAGCTTGAATGCAAGAACACTAATTGGCAACAAATTCATAGCAGCAGCTTCACCCGATCTGAGCTTCAGTGAAAACACTTTATGGGGACTTACAAATATTGAAGTGGAACGAGTAATGCCACAAAGTAACACAGATTTGATTCGGTCAGTTTTATACCTGGACCACCATCACCAAGCATTATGACGGTCACCTAGTTTCGGGTGTATCTTCACTATATGTGAAGCCTTTAGAGATAAATGGAGGTTGTGTATCTAAATGAGATGACTTATTTGTTGTAATTTTATAATTCAAGTAATAAAAATTTAAGCCGAAAAATTTTAATTGTATTTTCTTTTTTCCGGATACTTTCTAGACAGACTATATAACGTAAAAAAAGAGGCTCGAACGGCATTGATAACTTTCGCCATTAACTATAAATTTATTATTTCTTTTAATTCACTTACGTGTTAGGTACATCGTGATTTATGTCACTACTTATTGCGACATCTTCCATGTCTATATTTTGAGTAATATCGTTTGTTTTTTCTAAATTAGTTTGGGAAGCATCTACCGCAGCTTCAATCATTTCTTTCACCACGCTTTTTTGTCTTCTTTTGGATAGCCTTTGTGACCTTTCATTTCGCTTTTCAGCAGGAAATTTAATTTTGTTGGGTAAATTTATAGTTGGAACTGCTTCATCTTTTAGGATCCTGCTGTTTTTAGCCGGAGAACAAGATAGAAGCCTATATTTTAAAGGCAGTTCAAAACATCCTTCCTCAAAATGAATCGAGCAGATACATGCTAAAACAAGATAAATGAAGAATAGAAACAGATTCAATATTATTACAAGAATGCATTTTGCTGATAAAATATGAATTGCACATATTTTCAACAGACATACAACTTCTACTCTATTTGTATTATAATTTTAAACCAAAATCCTGTACATAGCATTTTTCAAATTAATTTTATCATTCCGTTTGCAAGCAATAATCCATTGCTTTGCAATATCTGAATTTGAAGGGAACCTGAAGTATTTTATGTTTGAACCTTTAGTATTCTGATTATAATTTGTACATGCCAGGCATTTTGTAAACATTCACAGAAACCCAGCAGTTTAATATCTGATACGTGGAGCATAAAACAATGCAAACTTTTAACTAAACAACTGATTTAACGCGGGAAGCCGAACCTCCTCGCTTGTTTTACTCGCACGTGACGTATTGCGCGGCGCGTTCGAATTCGCGTTCACCTAACCAGCATACCGTTGTAAGTGTATCGTGGCTGTCAATCATGGTACCGCTTAGCGAAATACTGACCATCCTTGTGTTGCCCTGTCCAAAAGTAATGTTTCTAAATATTATTATACATTTGTTGCATACCCGCGTATGAAAATCGTTTAATATTAGTTGACGTAGCTCCTTATTATCTATTCGTTCTACACCTTATATTTATTTTTAAGGAGCTACCATAATCGTCGATTATGGTAGCTCCGTCTTTCATTGAACATTCATATTTCTGTTGGTGATGCTTAGGTACTTGTATACAAGTGGCTAAATCTTCAATATCTTTCAAACGAAATTAGATTGTTCCTACGACACGTACCGAAAATGCCAATAATTAAAACAACTTTCGGCAATAAATGGTCTTTGTCGTCAACTTTCTCAATAAAATGCTTAACTTTTCAGATAAACAGGAGATTTTCTAACTGACGTATACATTGTAGATTGGAAGATGTGGTATATTGAACTTTATATGTGGGGCTTTTTAAATAACAAATTAAAAATGAATTTAATAGCTTATACAATAAGAGGAAAACTTAACAATAATGGCCAATGTATTATTTTAGCTGCCATAAAGAGACAGAAATATTTTTCTGTCAGAAAATGTATCGAACGAAATTGTGGGCACGTTAAGCATTTACTACAATAATAATTACCTATAATGTGAATTAATTTTGTATTGCAAAATATTTGATCACTCTAATTATTAGATGTTGCTATAATGTTGTAAATTTATTTTAGTAAATAATAGTTATAATAAGCCGGTTAGAGCGAAATATGGAGATGTACTTGCTCTGTCTGAAATTCAAAATATCAATTTTCATATCTACCATAAAAAAAGCGCAGAATGCGACTGAATAAAATATCTTTGAAGGGCAAACCAACAATAATAAATAAAAGAAATCATCCAAAGAAAATTTACCTACTACTGATGGCGATCTTGAGAAGAGCCACTTTGAACTAGTCACACTGCAAATGAAAGGTATCAATCAATAAACCTAAATCAATCTTCAAGAAATCGAAAAAACGGCATGCAGCTCAAGATTGCCGCCGAAATAGATCCATTGATCAATATAACGAAGATCAGGCCACGAACGTAGGAAGTTCCCGAAGTATTTTGCTGGAACAACCAGCAACCACCAAAGCAAGATGAGCTCGAAAATGCATGATACGGAATGATTAAATGAACCACACACTGTCATGTATTACCTTTCAACAAACTTTGAGTCTATAATAGCATGATATCGCTCTGAACTAAGCAAAATAACCTATTCTGGATGAAGTTGTCACAGAAGAAAAATTGATAGACCAGAAGCTGTAATTCTAAAGAAAAACTTGACTAGCAGCACACGAAATACAGAAAATCAAGGAGGGAGTCGCAAGGGAACTAAGAGGAAAGGAAGAAGCAAATATAATACCTACAAATGAGCAAGAACAACCATGATTCATACATACAATAATTAAGCAGGTGCAATCACCCTGATCATGAATAGTACACCAACACTACGTAAAAAAACAACATTAAATTAAGATCTCAAACAATCAACTACAAAACAATTTTGAGATTAAAAAAAAACAAAAAAAAATGGAAACAAATATAACAATTTGGAGAAGTAGCAACCCAACTACGAGAAACATACTTCGGAAATTACACTTTAAGAAGGACACAAATATATTAATAGTATCAATTTAAAAATAACATCTTTATGTCTTATGTCAAAAAGGTGATCCTCGATTGTTTTTTGTCTAATACCATAACAAAATCTATAAACACTACAACTTTTATATTTACGGATTTTTTGCAACTCTTCAAATTAATAAGATTAGTTAGATGGTTGGGCGGTCCATTTATCATCAATAACTCTCTATAAAAATGATGAGTTTAGGCAATCAATAAAACTCATATTATAGTGATCAAATATCTTAATAACTAATATTGCTTTAAGTAAGTAGCAGTAGATATAAAGCCAAAATTATATCTTTATATCGGACGTAATAAAATACACAGAAGGTTATATGATACCACCTAAATGATATAATATCAATCCCGACATTGGCAATGAAATAGTAAT
>MU182531.1:245834-329905 GCA_016904865.1 Pissodes strobi | reverse complement strand
CCCGAGAGAGACTCCATCTCTCCACAGAATTTCCTCCAGCTGTCTCTTTTGCTGCGTCGGACCTCGATTTTAAATTTCCTTCTGGCTTCCAGATACACATCCCAGAGCTTCTGCCGCCCTCCCCTGAAAGCGTGGCGGTGTGATCTTCTCACGTCTTTTTTAAGACGGTCCAGAGTATCACTCCACCAAGGCAGCCTCTTGGCGCTCGCTTTCTTAAGTGGGCACGCTTGTTCATAGGAGTCGACGATTACACTCTTTAGCTTTACCACCTCAATTTCTAGTTCTTGTTTTGATGAAATAGCCTGCCCTAAAGTTCCCATGGACATTACCAGACTTTCCCTAAATTTGTTCCAGTCTGTTGCCCTCGGAATTCTTTTTAGTGGCTTCTCCATCTTATCCGATTTAATTTCAAATCGGATCATTCTATGATCGGACATAGTTATGTCCCTACTTACCCTCCAATTGACTACCTTTTCCGCAAATGCTCGAGTTACCACCGTAATATCAATAACCTCCTGACGAAGCCGATTCACAAAAGTTGGTTCCGCATTTACGTTAGCTACTTCAAGGTTTTCCGATACGAAATACTCTAATAGAGCCGTACCTCTCGCGTTAGTGTTAGTGCTCCCCCAAACGATATTATGCGCGTTTGCATCACACTACCCTTTGTCTTTACTGTGTTCTATTAACCTTATTAATTCTTCCGTTGGGGGAAGTTGCGCGTTATCATACGGAAGATATAAACTACTAATTAATAACTTATGTTTTGTGCCACTCACCATGTATTCCAGCAGGATCACCGTAATGTCCCTGGAGCTTAGTTGTGGTAACTAAGCTCCAGGGACATTGTTTTGATATACTCCGGCTTTATTCTAATATAAAGATTCCCCGGCACCCTGCCCGCCAATATTCTCTCAGTTTCATTACAATATAAAGATCTCACAAATGCTATTTCCCCTACACGGATTTCAGCTTACCTATGCGACCTGCATAACGCTTTTATAATCATTTATGCGTGTACCAAAAAACCGCATTTCACAAAGGCATCTATGTCATGCTATTATGCGATAATTGCATAACATATCAATCCACTACATTCGAGTCATTCTTATTTGCAAGAAATTGAAGCACATTGTATATAGATGTTAAGAAGAGACTTAGTAAGTGTTTTTAAGTAACTTTCCCCATGTGCTGGAAGATAAACTGCTGAACGATTGAACGTTGCTCGTCAATTGGTGAATATAGTGTACATAGTACCTTATAGGTGGACATTAAGGAAATATTTATCTTGTTATTATTGCTTGTATATTACTGTATTTCATCTCAAAGTTATTTCAGCTAATCGAGTTCACACTGAGCAGTTCCGCAAGAACTTTAAACATACATTTAACTGTACTTAACTGCAAGATTGCGTTTATAATCATATACTTGGTTAGCATTACAATTGTTTATGTAATGCTTTAGTTTTTAAGATTATTATTCTTGTGATATTCTGCAAGGTCGATACCTAGCATCGACTGATATTGTCCATATCGTAGCACTGACTACATACAATGATTTAATGTTTATATTTTGTTTATTTATGAGCTTCAAGTTGTTTTCAGGTAAAATATCTTATTAAAATATTCATACTATGCTAAAAGTTTTTGTTTTATTTACAAAATCACTTTAGAACTAGCCCCTATGGTAAATTTTAGTGCCTATCGAATCTAAAACAGTCGTGAAGATGTAGAAGTTGAAGACGATTGGATTGACACCCGGAATATTATTTATACATTTTCCACCATGTCGAGTTTAGCTATTTTCCCGATTTAATGATGCAACGTTGTTAATTTTATATAAAAATATTATTTATTCTTACATGACAAATTTATAAACCCTCCTGACAATTGGGCGGAGCTTACTATTTAAGAACGTCTAATACTTCACTTCACGCATAGCCATCCGCTCGCTTCGCTCGCTCCGGGGGCTAAACCGCACGAAACTATCTCAGACTAACCCAAAGCATGCCCAAAATCAAGGAAAAGCAACTTTAAAAAATATTTGCTTTTCCTACTGACGCGTGCGCCTCCGTCAGGAGAGTTTGTAACGCCTAATATTTAGAGGCAACTGTCACAACAAAGCCTAATACACTTCTTGCATCAGCTCGTCCTGCTGACTAAGAAATTAGCACTGTGTGGCCTTTAGCAAGACGTTAGCCTAGCCGGTTGATGTCAGGAAACGATGCCCGGACCACATCACAGGGCTTCAGAGTTGCGCGCGCAACACATTGTTTACAAACACATGCGTTGTTTAATGTTTACATTTGAATTTTTACATTTTCACTTCATGGAATGCCCTCCGCTCTCTCCGGGGCACAACCAAACAAAATCAACCCAAATTAAAAAAAAGAAAGAAGCATAAGCTTAAAAAAAAAGCGTCGACGGGAATTTAACCCGGGTCGCTCTATTACAAGCACAGCATCTGATCACTGCGCTACACCAGTTGAAAGCAATTGGCTGGACCGTGAAGATATGGTGTTTGTCCACAATGCGATGCGCGCGCAACTCTGAAGCCCTGTAATGTGGTCCGGGCAACGTTTTGTGTTGATGCCCGACACGGGCTGAAGGGAATTTTATATTCGGACATTAACCAGCTAGATGTTATTCTTGATAATCACTGAATGATATTCAAAAAAACCTGATTTCGAACGTTAACCGTATTAGTTATGTTTGCAAATATAAAAGCCTCCTTCGATGGCGTTTTTGCCGTATTTGTGATACGACTTGGGTTCGATTCCCGTCGATATTTTTAATTTTTTTTTTAAGTTATTTGTTTTTTTTTTAATTTGGATTTTGTTTGGTTGCGCCCCGGAGCGAGCGGAGGGCCTTGACCTTGCGTGAACTGAAATGTAAAACAACTCTGAAGCCCTGTGACTCGGTCCCCGCAACGTCTTGTCGTTTGAACGTCCTTGTCCCACTCATTGGTGAACAACTATTCTCCTTTTCCCTATACAATGGTTATTCGCCGCTCTTCTGAACTGAATGCGCCAATATTAACAATATCTTTTATTTCAGCAAAAAACGCAATATATTCGGTCTGAACCCGCTGTTGGTGTCCATAACGTATATTCTGATTACGCTGCTTTTGGCATCGCTGATTAGGAAGCTGGTGAACGCCTTCTTAAAAACTGAATCCGTAACGAAACAACTGTTGCTCGAGTTTATAGCCACTCTTGAACTTTGCGCAGCGTGTTTCGAGTTGATTATAGGTACGATTAGAATTTTTTCAAGAAATGGCGTTAGGTAGCCGTGATTTAAAAAAAAGTGTAATGTATAGTTGCAGACAACTGGGGTGTGGGTACTTACGGCCTGTTCCTGCTCCTTTTGACGTTATGGTGGTCCACGAAATGGGGCGATGCCTCCGCGTGCCCGTATTGCCCGATGGAAGAGAGTTTTGCAGGAACGAGAACTTGGAAATCGGCCTTGAACGTTATAGGAGTCCAGTTGCTGGCAGCAATTTTTACTTTTCGGTGAGTAAGTTTGCTATGTCATTTACACAATTTTGCACAGGACGATTAGATATTGCACCTCCCTGGGATCATTGGAACAGCCCCTACGCGGGAAAAGATGATGTATAGAGTATTGTATTTGTCAAATACGCGATTGTTTCCATCGAATGCAAATCGATATAAGGTTACATTCCTATTCTACCTTCACTTCCCGGGTGAATGACTCAAGAATACGGGTTCTGGCAAAATACTGATAATGTTACCGTTGTAAATTAATATACGTTGTATACTTAACCTTTTGAAAAAAGCTTTTACTTATTTTTTTTTCAAATATCACTTCTTGTGATGATGCGGTTTTATTATCCCATTTTAGATGTAATAAGGCTTTTACGCGCATATTTTAATTAAATTCATACTTCGTTAAAAAAACACACCCAGAAAAAGCTTTCTGGAGCATGGTAGTATTCACAGTTGAACAGTAACTCAGTTTAACGTAAAGCACTGTTAGGAATGTCAATTAAAGTATTAGATCAGACGCATAGAATTATAACTAATTAATGCAAGAGAGCCGCTACTCTCATATTAGTCCAGTCATTTAAGACACAAATCTTATAACATAATATAGGGTTTTGTTGCAACGTAATTACTCCGAAAAAGGTCATTCAACGAAAAAAAAAGGGAATTATAACTACGCGTAATATTCGGAAAGGTTATGATTACCGATATGTTTAGAATGAACTCGAAGACTAGGTAGAAGCACTATTAATATTTCCGTGACTGTATAGACTCTATGATTCACTATAATTCAATTTGAATGGTCATATATATAAACTAAATTTTTTTATATGTTGCATACTTGTAATGTAATTCTAAGCTTCACGATTCTTGCACATTTGTATTTAAAGTAGATATTCCACAAAGAGTTGTAGAGTTAATATATCATATTGTTTTTTCGATCAAAATTGCTTAATTACACTTCTTTAAAAACGCGAAGGCGAACCCACCAAATCACTACTTAAAGCGCGCTTCTTATCTTATCCTCGCAAGGATCTATAAACATCCGACTAATAAAAATTCCCACTATCTATAAAAAATTAATACATATGTCGTAATCTTATTATAATACAGAATTGAAGGGAGTTGGCGCTGGTACCCGCCTCTGCCACTGAAACTTATGCAGGTTTATTGTAGCACTCCGAACCATGCTTAGAGGAGCTCATCCAGTCTGATCTTCCTAATCAGGCCCCACAAATGAAGTACCGGCTCCTCCATGTACCTTGCAAGTCCGGGTTTGGTATCTTCCAGCCTTGAATACCTGAGTCTGTAGAGAGCCTCACACTCGCACCACGCGTGTTTTGGAGTTTCCTCCTCCTCCTGACAACCTGCAACGGCTATTATCTGTCAGGCCGATCCTTTCCATGTGTGTGTTCATTCTACAGTGTCTCGTCATCTGACTCTTCATTATTATCGTCTTGCGACTCCTCTTAAGTAGATCTGCCCCGAATTTTGGGGAGCCGTGTTTTATGAACTGTTTGGCCTGTAGTTGCCCCGGTGTTTGTAACCACCAGTTTAGAGATTGTTTATCTATTCAGCTTTTAACTGCTGTTTTGAAGACTCTTCCTGCTATCCCGCAGTAGGACTTAGGCCAACGTAACCTTACTTGCGCCCCGTTTTGCAAGTTTGTCGGCTTCTTCGTTGCCTTAATGGCCTTTACAGAATTTTACACAGGACGATTAGACATTCTCGTAGTTGCGCAACTACGAGCTCAATAAAGAAATTTCAAAAGCTGTGAGAAACGACGTTAGAAGATTTAATTCGGAGAACATAAATAAGATCATACAGGAAAACAAAGGTCTAAAAGTACTAAAGAAAAAATTGTCACAAGGCAAGAAGGATATCTGCAAGCTGAGGGATAAACAAGGCAATGTGGAAACAAACAGAGAAGAAATCCTTAAGATAGTAGAGACATTTTATGCCGAATTATATAAAAAAAAAAACAAACAGAAGGAACACCTGGCGACAAAATTATTAAACTTCTGAACCAAGGGTCGGAAGATATCCCAGAGATCACAGTAAGCGAAAATGGAGCCCTTTCCGAGATGAAAAACAACAAGACCCCAGGAGAGGACGGATTAGTTATCGAAGCAATTAAAATGGGAGGAAATAAGCTGCTACAGGCTATAAAAACTCTTTTTAATGCATGCTTCTCAAAAGGAACTACGCCCTCTGAATGGAATAATGCCGTTATAATATTATTACACAAAAAGGGCGACATAACGAATATCGGAAACTATAGACCCATAAGTCTCCTGTCACACGTATATAAGCTCTTTACTAAAATAATTACGAAAAGACTATGTCGTATCAGACAAGAGGCTGGCTACGGCACAAAAGACCACCTCCAGGTTTTGAAGAACCTTATTGAGAAATGTGTGGAGTACAATAAACCTCTAGTACTTATCTTCGTAGATTATGAGAAAGCATTCGATTCAGTAGACCAACACACAATGCTGAAGGCTCTACCAGACTAAAGAGTCTAGGGAACACACAGGAGGAGCTCCGAAAATTTCCGTGCGAAGAATTAGGCAAGTCCGAGTTCGACGAAAATCAGCCGTCGGAGGTTTTCGGTGATGAGACGACCGAATCTGGACATTAGAAAGTCGAGGCCCTTAGGGGCGAGGCTGTGCGAAATAAAAAAATGGCGATCTGACGTTCGAAAGGGTTGACGTTCGGCGGGCGCCCCTTAAACCGTTAAACATATTTTGAAACATAGGGGCTCCATTTAGGGGCCGATATTTTGCGACGTCCAAAATCATAGTTTTGGTCAATTTTGTTCGGCGGACGGTCCTATACACGAAAAAAACATTTTTGGAACCTAGGGGCTCCATTTAGGAGCCGATATTTTGCGACGTCCAAAATCATAGTTTTGGTCAATTTTGTTCGGCGGGCGGTCCTATACACGAAAAAAACATTTTCGGGACCTAGGGCCTCATTTAGGGGCCCAGGGGATTTGACGCCCGAATGGGTTCAAATTCGGGTTGGGGGGGGGGGGGGGGGTTTCGACGATGCTGAGTTCGAATCTGACATCGGCAGGAACCTACCGTTAATCGGTTTCATGATAGGAGTCGGACGAGGTCGAATTTTGGTGATGGGCGAACGAGACCCTCCAGAGCACCCTCACGCATTTGACTTAAAAAAACGTATTTTGCGTGATTTTCGATCCGACGAACCAATTTCCCGTAATCGGGCCCCATCGATTTCGAAAACGGAAAATCGCCATTTTGGACGTGTAGGATTTTTAAAAATTTAATTTTTACGTTAATGCCATGTAAATGGACCCCTTTAATCGATTCCGTCATGAAAACAGGCATTTTCAAAAAAAATCGAAAATTTCAGGGGTATATAAGGCTTAAAAAAATCGAGATTTTCAGAAAATCGGCTATAATTCGAAAACGGTAACAGTCAGAGGTAAACTTTAAATGGGACAAATATGGGTCTCGTCGGGTACTATAATGTGGCGTATCTAGTTTGATTGTACGACGTTTCGTTTTTCTTTAAATTAACCAAAAGTGATTTTCATATTTTCGCCTTTTTATCGGTAACGAAAAGAGGTATCTCAAATCGGTTTACGCCAGTATTTGCGTCGTTTTAAGGTCCATCGAAAAGTTCCTATACAGTTTTTCGATAAGAGTTCAAATAAGGTAGGCATTCGATAAAATGTAAAGTTCGTCTGAAAATGTTAATTTTTCTGGGATCTGAAATTCTTTGTATTGGGGAACGTGAGCTCGGAATAGAACTCGTCTTTAGGCAAGTCCGAGTTCGACAAAAATTAGCCGTCGGGGGTTTTCGGTGATGAGTAGACCGAATCTGGACATTAGAAAGTCGAGGCTCCTAGGGGCGAGGGTGTGCGAAAGAAAAAAAATGCGATTTGACGTCCGAAAGGGTTGACGTTCGGCGGGCGCCCCCTAAACCGTTAAAAATATTTTGGACCCTAGGGGCTCCATTTAGGGGCCGATATTTTGCGACGTCCAAAATCATAGATTTGTTTGGGTTATTTTGGGTTAAGGGCGAGTTAAGTGCGGGTTAAGTTTGGGTGGCGCGCTCGTCTCAATGCGCTTGTTTGGCTAGTTAAAGTTATAGTTTCGATTATTTTTGCTTAATCTGGAATACAGAAGACATACGGTTAGTTTGGGTTAGTATTGGTTAGTTTGGGTTAGTATGGGTTAGTTTGGTTTAGTTTGGGTAGCGCGCTTGTCTCAATGTGCTTAGTTAAACTTAGTTTCGATTATTTTTGCTTAATCTGGAATACGGATTACTTTGGTTAATTACGGTTAGTATGGGTTAGTTGGCGTTAGTTTGGCTTGGTTTGGGTTAGTTTGCGTTAGTTTGGGTAGCGCGCTCGTCTCAATGCGCTTGTTTGGCTAGTTAAAGTTAGTTTCGATTATTTTTGCTTAATCTGGAATACGGAAGAAATTTTCGGAGCTCCTCCTGTGTGTTCCCTAGACTCTTGTCTATCAGACTGCAGAATAGATTATCGGTACTCGACAGTTATCAAATATATTTATGAGAATGCTACTGCATGTGTCAGACTTCACGACAACACTGACAAATTCAATATTGAAAGAGGCGTACGTCAGGGTGACACCATCTCACCAAAACTTTTCAATACTGTGCTCCAGTACATGTACAAACAAACAAACTGGGACAACCTAGGTGTGACTATAAACGGTGAAAGACTCAATCACCTAAGATTTGCCGACGATATAGTCCTCAAGGAGGGTTTCCATTAAGCCAGTGGAGAAGCAAGGCAAGTAAGGAAGAAATTTAATTCAGTTGATTTAAGACAAGTGCTCGAACAAGTGATGTTTCAATTTGTGCAAGTAAATATTTAGGCAAGTTTAATATTTTGTATTGGTTGAAAGTGACAACATGAAGTAAAACGTGCAAGGTCGCGTTCCAACAAGTCAAGTATACGAGCAAGCGGCTGGACAGTAAAAGGATTTTAAGCAGGGGAAAGCAAGTTGGTTGACAAAATAGAACCGGGTTCTACTCATTTGAATGTCCGCTTTACTTGCTAAGCAACTTGCATCTATTTGCAAAGCAAGTAGATGTTCACACGAGGTAGGTAGTTTGTGCCGAATTACTTGCTTACTTGCCTTGCTTGTTTACTGGCCTAATGTAAACCGCGCTTCATACCCGATCGATTGGATGATGCCATCTCAATGTTAAAAAATCTTAATGAAGACACAAAAAAGTTGGACTTAAAATAAATTTCCCCAAAACCAAGATCATGACAAACCTCGTGCTCGGTGAGGGCATATACATTGACGGTATCAGGGTGGAAGAAACTACATCCCTTAAATACCTCGGACACGAGATTTCCATTGGAAGAGATAATCAGACTCTAGAAGTTTTTCAAAGAATAGGGCTCGCATGGGCTGCATATGGGAATTTCACATATGTGTTCAAGGCAGGGTTGCCTAACTGCCTAAAGAGAAAGGTCTTTAACCAGTCCTTACTCCCGGAGCCGAAACCCTCACATTGACTAAACGGACAATAAAGAAAATACGAGTTACGCAACTAGCGATGGAACGATCAATGCTAGGAATCTCTCTCAAGGATCACATACCAAATACTGAAATCCGCAGACGATCCGGAGTTGCAGACGTCGTAGAGAGAATAACTGTACTAAAATGGAACTGGGCAGGACACATTGCGAGATCTGCTGATGACAGATGAACAAGACGAATTCTTGAATGGAGGCCTAGATCGGAAGCGTTCAGAAATAATGGGCGTCCCCCCACCAGCTGGACCGACGACTTAAAACGCATCAGTACCAACTGGATACAGACAGCACAAGACCGAATGCAGTGGAAATTGTTAAGGGAGGCTTACGTCCAGCACTGGACTTCGATAAGCTGATTGATGATGATGATGATGATTAGACATTGCACCGTCCTTGGCTCATTGGAACAGCTCCTACGTGGGAAGACCCGGAACCCACGCAATGGTGAGCTTATTGTTACGACCGACCTCTTCAAGGGCACTTATGCAGTCCTTAACTAGTCTGACCTTGTATGTACTAACTTCTTTTAAGGCGACCTGACTCTCGGAGTATATGACTACCATCCTTTTTCTAATGTTCAATTCCTCTATCTCTATGGCGCAGTGGTAAATTGCCGCGACCCAGATTGTGGCTTGACTGCCCAATGCCCATGTCTCTGGAGATATTTGACCTTAGTCTGTGGACCCGGCTTCCACCCCTTTACTGGTCGCGTCGGTATACCATGCTTGGTCTGTTTTTTTTTTATATGAGCCCCCCCCCCCATCTCTTCCTACAATTGCTACTGAGAAGGGTCTATCAAACCTATAGGAGGGGGGGATGGCATTTCGAAGAGATACTTGACCTCCTCGCTGTCCTCTAGTTGCCAGCTTGTAGGTCTTTCCCATTCAATGATGAGCTTGTTGCCTTGCTTGAGCCGGTATTGTGCCATTATTACGTTCCCCTGTATGAGGATATGTAATGGAGGTAGATTTAGCAGGACTTCTAATGCTGCAGTTTGGGTTGTTCTCATCGCCCCCGAGACGCACAGACATGCCAGCCTTTGTACGCCTTCTAGATGCCTGATTGCACCTGTTTGCGTGGCCTTTACCCCAGGCTACAGAACCATATAGGTTAGCATGGGCCTTACCACCATTTTGTACAACCAGATTCAATTTGGAGCTCAGTCCCCAGTTTCTTCCGCAAAGTTGCATGCATCTACCCAGTGCAATTCTTGCTTTCTGAGTGACCTTGCTAGGATGCGTGTGACACTAGGTATTTCACTTTCTTGGAAAAGGATATTATTGCGCTGAGCACTGGATTTTTCAGATCCTTTAATGCTGTTTTCTTGGGGAATGGGACTATTGTTCAGCGGATATAACATGCCTAAGCATTTTCAATAAGACTAGGAACACATTACAATTTGTCTAAGAATTTCCTCGAATTTTAATATCCTTACAGTGATATAAAACGCTGAGGAGTGTTCTGTACAGTGCATTCGATACGTCAATAATTTCGTGGCAATCTAATTTATTTGCCTATTGATTCCTATTTATGATTCTATTTATTATTTTACAGATATGTACAAACGCTATGGTTCATGGAACTAGCGGAAACCCATAAAGACAAGGCCTTCGAAGAATGCTCTGCCGATTTACAAGTGGACATGGTCAGCGGCGCCATAATCGAATGCGCCCTGACATGCATGTGCAGGGTGGTGTCGAAAATTTTAGCGGAAACACCGTTCAGGTTTAGCGGAATTGTCGACGCGGCCTTCGGGACCGCTATGGTAATACTAGGTAGGTGAGAATACCTTGATTTTTGATATAATACATGCAAGATTCAAATTGTTGCAGCATTTAATCTATCCGGCGGCTATTTTAACCCGGCGCTGGCAACGTCGCTCAAGTTTGGATGCGTCGGCAACACCGTCTTGGAACACGTGGTGGTTTATTGGGTGGGAGCCTGCACCGGAGCGCTTTTGTCCTGCATCGTTTTCGAATCGAATGCCGTGCAAAATTTCCTCAGAAGGAGCAAAGCAGATTGAAAGAAAACCCAGATGTGAAAGAACAAATTATAAAACTGTCGCAAGGTGCTAAAAAACGTGGATGGATTCGATATATCCCATGGGTGTAATAAAGTATCTCAATTTTTGTATCTATTGATTCTTTGTTATTGGGGTTAGTGGGGTTGAAATTATTTAAAGGCGCAATGCCGAAACAGAAAATCCCTAAGTTGCAATTTACATTTGTTCTGCCTTAGATTTAGCAAAAAAAATACATAATAATAACACAAGAAGTTATATCACTAAGTAAGTAAATTGATTAGATCATTCCGACAAACTTTTGCAACGTAACTACAGCTTACCTTTGACAATGACGTCATAGTGTGTTTTGACATTAGTGACATTTGTCAACTGGCCGTTTTATTTTGTTTTCTGATTTTTTTCATTCAATTACGACACCAATAGACATGCTCTATACAGTACTTATAAGTTTTAATATTAATCCACAACAAGCGACCCCAAAAACAAATATTTATTGATCGATAACAAGAGCTGGTCGACCAATAGCGTTGCCAAAATGCGCTTTCCGGGACAGGCACCAAGCAAAACGTTAAAATGTCAATTGAATTGTCAGTCACAAAGAAAATGAGTGATATATGGCCACAAATAACTTCCACCATGAAGTAGCAATTGCAAAATAAGGTAAAGTCAGTGGTTCCAAAATTACTTATGGTGAGTTTTTTCATGGTTGTTCTAATCTCCGTTTACACTCTAAAAGCTCGAATTAATTCCATTTCTTCCGGAAAAGCAAAAATTCAAGAAGTTTGAATTACTCAATGGACGTGAAGAATTTAAATAAGATTTGGAATTAGAATCTACTACACACATTCAAGGTACATATTTTATGAAATTGAAAAATCGGGAGACTATATAAGTAAAAATCTTAAGCGAAATAAAAATGGTTGACAAGCGTGTTCTCAAATCAAAATTAGTTCTATTGCAACATTTCCTAAACCCTTTTAGTAAACCTACCTATAGACGCGAATGGCAGCCAGTGATATAGTGGAGAGCTGGGTTCGTGGATCCTTGGTACCCTTTAATAACGATATTGGGCGCCACCAAGTTAACTATGATTCAACTTGAAAAAAATTATAAAGTCCTAAAAAGTAATTTTTAGATGGGCTTTTCAATAACACATATTATTTCCACAAAATAAATACTTTATTCTTTCCCTACTAATGAGGAAATCCCTTGATATAATACAACTCTTCAGTACAATTTCAATCACATGTATAAACAATAAAGCAATAGAAAAAAAGCTTACATAATATCGACTATTATTGACAAGCATGAGATACAAACTGTTAGGCAAATATCCTGCGTACCAATTAATAGGTCACTAGAATGATGGTAAAGAGCGCACAGGGTTTAAAATTCATGAATTTTATTCTGCCGCAATAATAAAAAATAAAATATGTGTATAATCACTCAATCTGTAGATAATCTGAATTTGTTGCGACGGCCTTACAAATAAAATGGTAAATGGTATGACTAACAACTTATGAAGCAGGTTTTCCTAAGTTAATTTTTTTTCTCCAAATTTATACGAGTGTTAGTATATTGTAACAAGCAAATTTCGGAAAGGCGACGTGCGACGTTCAAATTGGCGAGGACGTGACAACCCTGGAAAACGAATGGCGCAGCAGTAGAATCGAACCGGTGTTATATAATACGGAGTATATAGATAGATTAGAAATAAGGCATAGATATAGTTATTGTACGATAGCAGAGTCGACTCATGGCGTTATGTAATTATGATAACTGTACTGGCGAAGGTGTATTGGCGAAATAAAACGTGTTACTAAAAATTAATCGTTTACAGATCAGAAGTCGGAATAACCTACGTATTGTGTTATTTGTTGTGGAGAACGGTGCAATACGCGATTTCGGCGAGTTATATCGCAGTGGCAACTTCTTTTTTTGTGAGTGGCGATATAAAAAAAAACTCATAACAAAAGGCGGGCGTTTGTTGCTATCCTTGACAGTGGATTGACATTTGGCGATTTTTGAGATATTCACGATAATAATAAACAAGTGTGTGCTAATTAATTAGTGATTATTGTAAAAATTGTGGTGTATTTTAACTGTGTTTATTGGCATTGGTGTTTAAAAGGCGTTTTTCAAGTGACTTCCTATGGAGGAAGGCAGAAGTGACGAGTTAGAGCTCGATTACGAGTTGGAATTGAGCGACGGGGACCACGGCGAAGGCGATGGAAGGCGAAACAGTCTCCATGGTATAAGCTGTTGAAAGGCGGTTTGGCAACTAGTATCCAGCAGATTGTGGCGGCCGAAATGGCAAGGGCAGCGAAGCAAAAGGCGGCCGAAATGGTAAAGACGACGAAACAAAGGGCGGCCGTTGGTACTGGCGGTACCAAGGGCAACAAGGGCGAAAAATCAGGTGAGCGCGTTCCTTAGGCGGTAGTAGAGCATGCTTGTAGCGATAGGGCGGACTCCGCTTGCAGTTCGGGCTGTATGGGGGTCAAGGGCAAGGGCAGGCAGCGACATTATTGACCCTTTCTATCCTGATAGCCGGGACTGTAACGTAGTCAGGTGGTTGAGCAAAATTGATCAGTTGGGCAATATTCATGAATGGTCGAACTATGAGAGAGCGTATTTTATGCAGGCGAAATTGCAAGGCGCAGCAAGGGGCTGGTTTAATCGGCTCGATGAATATGACCTCTCATGGGAAGACTGGAAGGCGGCTCTTAGGAAGGCATTTCCTAGAGTGCATGACTTTTGCTCAGCTGCTCAAGGAGATGATAGCGAGGGTTAAATTGGACGGCGAAACCATGACCCTTTTTTATCATGATAAAATGGCGCTGATCGAAAGGTGTGGGCTTTCAGGCACAAAGGCGCTTTCGTGTCTGAGTGACGGTCTAACTCTCGATCTACAGGCGAATGCGAGGGCATTTGGTTGCTCTTCCCCTGGCGACTTGTATACTGGCTTTCTCTCCTATATCGGCGTCCATCAACCGATATTGTGGAATTGGAGGGGCAAGGAAGTCCAGGATCATGCACGGGCGAAGGCGACGAAGACTTTGCGGTCTTCTGACGCGATTCTCAAATTGATAGAGGCGTTTGGCGAATTTTGAGTACCCAAGGCGTACTACTTCCAACTGCTGGCGCGGGCTGGCGTTTACGAGCAAGGCGTTTGCTGACTTTTTGGCGAGGCGAGGTGTAAAACACCGAGGGCGAAAGGTTAGGTTGAAAGGTGCATGCAAGTGTGTCTTACTGGCGAGGTGCAAAGGGCGAATGGTCAGGTTGAAAGGTGCATGCAAGTGAGTTTAATTGGCGAGGTGCAAATGGCGAATGCTCTGTTGGCGAAAGGCGAGAAATATGGCGATTTAAGGTTCAAACTTCTTATTGAGATAGCAAAAGGCGAGTGAGAACCTGACAAAGGCGTAATATAAAGATGATATTTGATAAAAGGCGTAAGGTTGCAACCACAGGCGAAACCTTTAGGGTAGGCGATTTGGTGTTATGGCGAATGCACAGATCGATAAGATCTGGTTGATTTACTGGCGAGTTAAATTAATGAGGGCATTAATTGTTGCAGGATGGCCGAATGTAACAAGCAAATTTTCGAGAGGCGACGTGCGACGTTCAAATAGGCGAGGACGTGACAACCCTGGAAAACGAATGGCGCAGCAGTAGAATCGAATCGGTGTTATATAATACGGAGTATATAGATAGATTAGAAATAAGGCATAGATATAGTTATTGTACGATAGCAGAGTCGACTCATGGCGTTATGTAATTATGATAACTGTACTGGCGAAGGTGTATTGGCGAAATAAAACGTGTTACTAAAAATTAATCGTTTACAGTATATACGGTCCATGCAACTCCAGAGCACTTCAAATCATAACCTGACTTTCTTCTTCCTGTGTTTCATTCAGAACTATTACTTTAGGTTAGTTTATAAATGAAAACGCAAAATGTCAAATTGCTTGTAAAATTCGAATATGAAAATCTTAGCAATCCAACTAATAGGAAGACGAATATTTTAACCAATAGAAACACTATCCGATCATCGTATCGTCGGATATCGAACGCATGAGAATCCACCTTTACGGTTAGACTAAGTGTTAGTCCACATGCATACATGATCACGGATATCCGTATACGTGAAACGCACACGTTGAATTTTGCCCATTCACATGGAACATCCGTGATTCGCATCCGTATGTGTTTTGACATGCGCATCGAGTTCCTTTTTAATTTCAGCAATTTGAATTTAGTTTGTATTGTATATGGCAATTACTGATGCTAGTTAGTTTTGTAAGTTTTGCCAATTTTTTAAAGGAGGCACTAGCTAGGTACCTGAATTCAGAAACCTCTCTTTTACTTACGAGTAAAAGTACGATGTGTAGGAATTTAAAGAGTGTGGGAAATATCCAATTACAAAAAAAAATAAATTGGCATATGTAGCATATTTAGCAAAAATAAACGAATAAAAATCTAAGCCCCCATATGCAGGACAATATGGACAAGACCAATTTTTACTGAGGAGGCACGAAACCTTTATGGATGTGGAAATATATGGTTTCGCGAGTTGGAAGATGACCAGTCTAAATTTTTTAATTATTTTAGAATATCATCTGCAATGTTTTTTCCATACTAATGACACTGTTATTAGGTATCAACCGATTTTTAAAACAGATATGTTCCAAATAGTTTTCACAAACAGAGTGAATAACCCAACCGCAGTATCCACATTTATAGGGAGATTCTTCAATTTTATATTAAGTATTTATTTTTCATTAATTTTATCAACTAAACATTAACTTGACATTATCATTAAGCAACTGCCAAAATTATTTTTTTTAAAATTATCTCTCTCTGTCACTCAGCCGCAACCATTCACTCAAACGGATACATATACCGAAAAAGTTAAAATTAACCAACTTTCATCCGTTTTGACCTTGACGGAGAGTCAAGTCGCTCTCCTGATACACAATTGGATGTTGTTGATCACGTGGGCACAACGGATCCGTGATCACGTATGCATGTGGACTAACACTAATAGGTAGGGACGTGGTATCGGTACCTGGAATCGATGCTTACTAGCATCGACACACAAAAGTATCGATTCCTTTAGTATTCGATACTCTAGTAGTCTAAAAATAATTTTCCTGGGCTAAAAAACAAATTATCATTTATCAGGGGTATACGGGTATAATAAATCAAATCATGAACTTCCTGTAAAAATGAAAGTATCAGCCGATGACACGCAATAAGGGAATGACACGCCAGCGGTGATTTAAACTTAAGACACGCAAGTAGTGGTTCTAACCCAAAACACGCTGGAAAGGATATCGCAATTAGGCAAATCGATATACGTGTGCCAGAGCGGTACCCGTGGAGAACACCCTAAAAACAATTGTTTGTCTTAGCAAAAAGTAAATATCTAACATTGAAATGATTACTCATAACCTAACTAGCTTTTCATCTTGCCTATAGATCTATCTATAGGGTTCTATGACCCCTTTCCATCCTGGTAAAGGCCAGTGGAACAAGGCATAGTGTCCATTCGAGACATTTCTTCAAAACCAATAACAGTCAATTATAAAGATCGGCCATATGAGAGCAACAGCATCATAATTTCTTCTAGAAAGATTGGAAAATACAATTAATTCCACCGAAGAATGCATGAAAATTTCGTGACTTACCACGTGGAGGTAGGATTCCAATAACTCAACAATAACTTATATAGGTAGCCTCTATGGACCTGGTTCGAGTCAAAATACATAAACGTAGCAAAAATATCATAAAATAATGACCCTAATTATTTGAACCAGTCCATGAACATGACGCACCTCGAAAAAGCCCCACAAAGGACGCCGGCTTCTCGACTCCTCGCCGGTCTAACGTAAAAAGAAAGAACCCGGAACGAATTCCTACACCTTGACTCCGAAACATTGCTGCCAACTTAACTTAGTTGAAATAGCGAGTCCGAGCGCAGGCAGAACCATCTACGTCACAGCTCGGTTAATCGAACTTCTGCTCTAAACCATATTCGCCAAGCATCAAGTAAATACGCCTTAAAAGGAACCGTTACTTGGGAACGTCGATTCTTGGACCTGTCTAACCTAACTGTCAAAATCATATGCTGGGCCTGTCTTAAGGTGGATTCTCATGCACCAATCCACCTTTACGGCTAGACTGATAGGTGAAAGACACTTTGACACTTAAGAAATGAAAACAAAAGGAAACAATGCACCAAAACACAATTAGATAAACGAATTATAATCTACATTAGACGACTCTTATGATCTCCAAATCGTTTGAGGTAGGTACTGCTAGCACTTGATTTAAAATAATAAACATATTGTCGAACAAATTGTTAAGTTTTTATTAACTTTTAGATCAGAGAAAAGCTTGTGAGCATTTTCCCGAGCAATAAAAAGGGAGCTCAAGTATAAAAATCAATGAAGTTAATAACCTAGCAAATTGGATTGCACAACAAGAACTTCTAAAAGAGGTTTCCGAACCTAGTCGAGCACCTACGATATTGGAAGGGATAAAAATCAGCCTTGATGTTATTATCATATCATAAGTATCTATTACATCCTACTGACACGTAAATATACATTAGAAAGTGTATTCAATTACTTTCAAAACAAAACAAGGTAATGTACTTCATACACTGTACCTATATTGGAATGATCCAAACTAAATTGTGTTTGTAAATGAAAATAAATATAAACTAATTAAAGCGGTAGCATTTATTTATACCAAAATTTGAAAATGCTACTGTTCAAGCTTCTGAAACCCACTTAATTTTAAATACTTATTTTTATTTAGAGCAAGCACATGTGTGACCTCCTTCACCCCTTTCCGGAGGACACTGAAAGTAAAAGGATATTGTCGACACAAATGGTCAAATAACTACGAGATGTGGACCTAAATTGACTCACGTATAATGAACCATAATATTCTCTATCTACGGCCTACATTATACGCTCGTTAAATGATACACTATAAAGCTATCGGATCAAGCCGAGGAAATATTTTGGGAATTTAAAAGCTAATATTTAGAGAAAAATCTTTATTTGCTTAAAAATATATATCACAACTTATACTCAACGGCGAAGCGTCGACTATTAGAACTTATAGGTACATTACAGTTATTCAATTAACCCATTAGTGCATGTCTTGAGCATAAATAAATCACAACAAATTGTTTAGATCATTCCGACAGTCTTTCGACAAATTTTTGCAAAGTAACTACAGCTTACCGGTATGGTCTTTGACAATGACGTCATAGTTTGTTTTGACATTAGTGACATTTGTCAACTGGCCGTTTTATTGTCCGCCATTTAAATTGGAAATTTTTGCCAAGGACATTTTAAAACTTTTTATCCTTTATAGGATGTTTGCAAATTTCATGGGACGTACAGGTATTGCCTGGTACTTTTTAGGATGGCCTGATCGACGTTAAAAAATATCAGTTTTAAATTTTGATAAATATTTATGCCACAGGCAAAGCTCGATGTATGGGCATTCCTACTTTGCCTAAGCTAGGTCCGATTTTTTTTAAAATCTGATCTAGTTTACGTTGTTAGATTTTACTAACACGAAAACGAATCAAAACTAACCCAAATGAACAAACATTGTTTTGAACATTGCCTAGGCAATCCTAGGAATACCTACACTTCGGATATTCCAAATTTTAAAAAATCCGATTTTTCCTTGATATTTTTGAGACCGCGAACCCAAACTAACCAGACAAAAAAATATTCAGGCGAAAAACTTATTCTACTTCCACTAGATGTCTCCATGTTGACATATCCTTAAATATTCTTAACGAAAAAATGATACGGCGCTACTTTTCTTAAAAAATTAAAGTTATTTTCATTGGATCTCAAAGAAAGGGACATTGCGAAAATAACATCTGCTTTGAAAAAAACAGTGTTACCTTTTTTTTTGTTAAAAATATTGAAGGACATTTCAGCATATAATAAATGTAGAACAAATTAGCTTTTAGGTCGGGTCTTGTGACATATAGGTATCTCAAATTTTACGCACAATAAAAACAAATTTCAGTAGTTGTACATGACGGGTTTTGCAACCACCGCTGCAGTGGGGATGCGCAGTAGCAAAAATTACCCACGTGGGCTACGCCATGATAGGACAGACAGGA
The DNA here is from genome assembly GCA_016904865.1 of Pissodes strobi. Classification (NCBI taxonomy): domain Eukaryota; kingdom Metazoa; phylum Arthropoda; class Insecta; order Coleoptera; family Curculionidae; genus Pissodes; species Pissodes strobi. The sequence goes on along the minus strand of MU182531.1, from coordinate 310,662 downwards.
TAGACAGACAGAAAGGACAAAAAATGGCGTAGCCCACATAGGCGATTTTTGCTACTGCGCATCTCCACCGCGACGATGGTTGCAGAACCCGTCATGTGCATCTACTAATTTCACTAAAAAGAAAGAGTCTTATAGAGTAGTTTAAGCCAACAAAATTTAAGGATACACCACACTTGAAGGTCCTCCGAAGTGCGAGCATCACTTCACAAAAGCACTAGAAATGTGTGCAATACAAACCTGACAATCAATTCACGGGTGAAAATATTAACTGGCAGACATTTGCTGTTCTCCTCAGGTTCTAGCTCCAAGCGACTGATAGCCCCTTTAAATACAATAAAATTTAACATTGTAAATAACCTCATTATAAGACGAGCGACTCACCACAGGAATAGTTGACAGACGAAAGTGTCTTTTTCGGTCGATGACGTCATATATAGAATTACCCATGTACGCGGTTCAGTGAATTGCTTTCAACGGTTTGGTCAGACACTGTGCTTGTCATGCGGGCGGCTCAGGCTCGATTCCCGTCGATGACAATGCATGTTATGTTATTTCATTTTTTAAATTTGGGTTAGTTTTGTTTGGTTACGCCCCCGAAGCAAGCGATGCGAGCGGAGGGCCATGCGTGAAGTGAAACATTATACATTCTAAAATAGTAAACAAACGCTGGATTCTGGATCCAAAAGAAACTTTCGTACGTCAAAATATTCCTGTGCCGAGTCGCTCGTTTAAAATATGCTATTGTTACTTACAAAATTTTAATTTAAACCACCTTCTATACAATTTTAAGACATTTGACGGCAATGTGAAGGATTGGTTGCCATTTTGGGCACAATTCAGCAACGTTCATGATGACCCTAATATTGACCCCAGTGACAAGGTTGAATATTTATTGCAGGCTACTGTGCCAAATAGTAAATAGTGTTGGTTGATCCCGATTTTTTTACGAATCAGTTCGGAACTGATCCCATATGCGCAAATACCTGATCCCAGGATCAGTTCCTGATACCAGTCCCACGGTACTATGCATAGAAAAATATATATATGGTATTATGTTGTTTTCTGCAAGATACTTATACGTATTTCTAGTTTACCTTTTGTTAGTTTTTTATTCTTAAAATGTATTCATTGTTTGTTTTTGTCTCCTGATTATTAAACTTTATAAATCAATGTCCTAGTTCAGTTTACTCAGTACCTTGTCACCCTTAATAGTTATCTATGCTTATCACGATACAATAATAGTATACAATCCTATTGAAACCCTTGAAATACCACATGAATATAAAACGTTTAAATCCACTTAAAATTTAAAATATTTCGCCTATTTAACACTAATTGAAACTCAAAGCAGAGCCACAATCTCAGTCTCAGTAGTCACTAATTTTAAAGTAATCCAACAAAATCAGAAGAAATGTTTTGATCCGACAGATCCTAGTCTAGTTAGTACCTACACGCACAGTAGGATCACTTATTACTCTTCGGTATACTCTATTCATTTTGATACCGCAACAAACACACACGGCGAAACGCGGTTCGGGATCAAGGAATCAAACAATTGCCTAGTCCCAGATTTTACGTACAGTCGTGCTTGCTTCTTGCTTCCGCGCATCCTCCTGTATCAGAATTAGTGCCGTTAGCGTAGCCGTCACTTCATGTATTTACGGTTGCGTACTAGTTTTTGAACTATTCATTTTTAAGTTTGGGATCAGGTACGTGATCCGAGCGTCAGGGATCAGATCCTGGGATCAGTTCTAGTATTCGTTTGCCATCACTAATAGTAAAGCCAGACAGTTAGTTGAAAGTTTTCCTACTATTGGGAAAAATTATTTTGACATTATTGATTGATTAAAAGCACGTTTTGGTAGAGAGGACTTATAAATAAAGATTTATGTAAGGGAACTTTTAAAGTTGATAATTCATAATGCTATTTCTACAGATAAAACTGACTTGTCTATATTACATGATGGTATTTCAACACAGTTAAGGGCGTTAGACATTGGGGGTTACATCAGAGGGTTGTGCACCAATGCTTTTTCCGTTGATTGAGTCCTGCTTAGAGTGTGGCAGAGGTCTCCATTGGTTGTGCATAATTCAGAAAAAAAATCAGTGGCAGGTAGTTTACAAGATTTGGACCAGGATGGGGTTGAGTTGACAGCTGAGGCCACCTCAACTTCAGAGATTCGGCTCAAGAACCTAATGTTGTTCTTAAAGGGAGAGGTCGAAGGAGAACAAAGGATAACATTGGCTACATAGGGTTTCGGGCTTAGTGGCATTGGCTACTGTGATTATGGCGTAGTAGGTAGGCCGAGCAGAGCAACCCCAGATCATATGGTACCTATTGCCTCAGGTTTAATAAATTGTGATACGAGAGCCATGGTAGTAAAATTTATATTTTGTGACAAACACCATGAAGGAGCTAGCTGTTTCAAAGCTCACAGTTACTCCTTAGAAAAACGAAGAGATTTTGGCCTCAAAAAGGACATGCTTCCGATGTTTGAAGATAGGGCATCAGGCTCGCAAGTGTAAAGCGAGACTTAAATGTTTGATTTGTGGCAAGTCTCACATAGTTGTGATGTGTCCAAAACCAGGAGGGAGTCCAGGAGGAAGCAAACAGTTTAAAGAGGAGAGAGGCTCAAATCCAACTAAGCAATCTCCTGCTGTGTTGTTGACCTGTACCAATGGGACTTCAAGTCATGTATTTTTACAAAATTTGAGAGTGCAGATTAGTGGTGTCAATGGGTCAAGGATGGTACGTGCATTGATTGATACAGGTTCCCAGAACACCTACATTTCGAGCTCTACTGCTCAGTTGTTACATTATAAGTCTAAGCGTCAAAATAAAATTAAGCATTGCTTGTTTGGAGGGACAATGTCAGAAATGGTGCATGAATGTCAGACTCACTCATGGCAAATATAGTTGTACGATCGAGGCGTTGTCTCAGCCTACAATATGTGTGGATGTTCCGCCTATATTTCATGGACCCTGGATAGATGAGTTGAAAGGTTTTAACATAAATTTAGGCGATCAGGGAGACCCAGCCCCCATTGATGTTTTAATTGGGGCAGACGTGGCTGGTAAACTATACACTGGCCAAAGGAGACTTCTTTCTAATTGTTTGGTAGCCATAGAAACTCTCTTAGGCTTAGGTTGGACTTTGATGGGCAGACTTCCTTTGAATACACCAACCAACACTTGTTTGACAGCAATATCCTTGTTCTTGAGTGATGCTTCCTTGACATCGTTGTGGCAACTGGATGTGCTAGGCATTAAAGATCCTTCCGAGACCAAATCCAGGGACCAACTGACTGAAGTTGCAAAAGAGTTTTTTATTGAGACTGTGACTTTAGATTGTGAACACAGGTATGAAGTAAAACTGCCTTGGGTCGAAGGTCCAATTACAATATTGCTGTTAAGAGATTGCAAAGTACACTGAAGAAGTTGACAAATTTAAAGCTCTACAAGTCATAGCATGGTATTTTCCAGGAGTGGGAACAAGAGTGTATTATTAAAGGGTTCCTGCTGCGGAGAGGGACAACAGTAATGTATATTATTTACCACACAGATCTGTAATCAAGGACGGTAGCACCACATGGATAAGACCTGTTTTTGACGTTCCTGCGAAGGCGAAGGATTGTCCTTCATTGAATTATTGTCTAGAAAAAGGGCCAAATTTGATCGAGCTGATTCCAGACATTCTTGTAAGATTTCGACAGAATAGGTTTGGGGTTAATGCAGATATCCGCAAGGCATTTCTCCAGATTAGCGTCTATCCAACTGAAAGGGATTTTCTTAGATTTCTTTGGACAGATCCTGATGGGCGAGAGGTTGTGTATAGGCATAGGCGAGTGGTTTTTGGGGTTAACAGCACCTCAGTCCTATTAGAGAAATATTGGGCTCTCGACATTCTCGCATACAATTGCTTTCTTTGTTTGTATAACGTAATTTTAGTACGGTACTTTAGTGGTTGAGTGGAAGTTCGACTGTTTAAACGTTCAATAAAACGATATTTGTAGTCGGGAAGGTGATGTTCATTTTCCTCATTGCAAGTAAATAAAGATTTGCGAACCGATGTGAACTTTTAACCGGGTAGCTTATTAGACCGCGACAGCAAGAACAGGACAAACCAACAGAACGGCAGAGATTAAATACCTCCATCTTAAACCATTTTGTGTCCTCTAATGCACAAGAACATAAAATTAAACGAAAAAGAAAGTCTGCGGGATCTAAAGTTTTGACGGTGACACCTAATATAGAAGAAGTGAAGCTGAAGGAAGAGACTAAACGTAAAACAGAAAAGAGAAAATCTCTTAGAGCGCGTGTTCAGGTTAAGCGCAACATTGTAGATCCTGAAGAAACGGAAGAAGAGTCTGATCCATTGCTGATAAAGATCAACAAGATGATGCAGCATGTTTGTTATGTAATGACGTATTCAAAAGGTTGCGATCTGGTGAACTCTGGATCAGATGTCAGCACTACAATGTATGGGCTCGCAATAAATGTGCTGGCATTTCAAGAACCACCAAATATTATATATGGGATTTATGTTAATGATTCTATTTTTTCTCATTGTTTGTTGCTATTTAGTTAGTTATGTTTAATTTCGGGCAAAATTACACAGATTTTTGCACTATTATTATATATTTTTTAATAATATACTGATTTTCTAGAATAAACGTTTTTATTATATACCGGGTGTTGCATCGGAAAACCGTCCATAAGAAATCCCATGCAAATTTTAATACCTCCTAATAAGTAAGTAATTATTGCTTATAAGGTTTTCAGCTATTTTTGGATTATACGAAAAAAAATATGTAGACACATTCTAGAGTCCTTAGGGATTGCAAATATACTGGCGGAGAAGAGAAATTGCGTTTTTTTTGTAAGAAAAATAAAAAAATAATACCACACATACGGTTCTGGTGTCATATAAGCACTGTCGATTTTGAAGTTTTTTTTTGGGTTCAATGGAAAGATTACATCAAATGCGACACATTAACCCAAAAAAAATTTGCGGATGAAGCACATTTTCGCAAAATAAAAATTAAAATTTAACATAAATTTTTTGCTAATAAACACATTTCCAGTACACGTTGTCCTAAGGTATGGTCCCAGAAGGGTAATAATAATATAATATAAAGCGTATTTGCTTAAAAATTGCACATAAAACTGTTTTCTTTTGCACTTTAAAACAATAATATAATATTTATGAGGTAAACGTCAATTTGACTCTATTTCTTAAAAACAGTGTAGCAACTATTAAGAGGTGTTTTGAAAAATGTTTCCTAAAATTTCTGGTACAAAAATGCGATCCTGATAATTTTCTCAATGAAACCACCAGCAGATGTCAAATTATAATAACTGACAAACGATTTCATATTTTATAGTAACTATTTGCCTTGATTTGTTAAAAATGCTCTACACAACAGAAGAAAAAGTAACCATGATTAAATAGTACTATTCCGGTAACAGTTTTCGGGCAATAGCCGATATGTTTGCCGTGAATTGTCCTGATAGACCTGTACCCAGCAAGTCAACAGTGCGTAGTGTTGTTCAACGTTTTGAGAAAGAAGGCACTGTAATTATTCATAATTGCCACTGCTCGAGACGGATTGCCGGAGCCGAAGAGCAGGAAAATAACGCGGATTTGGAAATCCTTCTTCATGTCGAGGAGAATAGTGGCCTTAGCACCAGATGTCTTGGTGAAGTTGTGGATAAGTGTCACACGACAGTGTGGCGTACACTGAGAAAATATAAATATCACCCCTATAAGTATCAAAAACATCAGGAATTACGAGACGGAGATGAGTTTCGAAGAGCTGAATTTTGTTTTAATGTAATGCAAAGAGCCAATAATGACTGAAGTTTTTTGCGCAATATCTGTTTCACGGATGAGTGTACGTTTACGCTGAACAATGAACCTAATTGTCAAAAACCTCAGGTATTGGAGCAAAACAAATCAACACCGCTTTGTTGAAACAAGGCCACAATATCCCCAAAAGATTAATTTGTGGGCGGGTATTCTTGGACATCATATTATTGGACCATTTTTTTGGAAGGTGATATATCACTTTAGCGTCACACGAATTAAAATGTCAGAGATATACTAATCGTTAGTGCACACAATTATTTGACAATATATGAAATAAAAATTGGGGATCATGCATTTGTTTTTTAAATATTTGTGTTCAATGTTGGTGTTATTTTTCGTCGCGCCGCGGAAGATTTTGTTGTTCGCGCAGGAATTTGCCTTAGCTAATAGCGTCTACCAACATCAATTTTGAGCCTTCACGCATGCGTACGTGCTAATTCAGATATTTTTCAATTGTTGTTTTTCTTGATTTTGGGCAGTGCCTTGCCTCGAATCGAGCGAAGGGCCATGCGTGAAGTGAAATATTAGTTCAATGGTCGAAAATTTGCTGTAGGTAGACGCTTGTCTAAAAACAAACGAGGCGAAGTAAAAACGTAAGCAAGCACGATTTTTCGCGTTATTGCCAACATGTCAACAGTAATATACCGATAGCGGAGATTTCTTATCGAAAAGATCGTTGATTTGAAACAAAAAATTGATTTTTCAAAATTTCTATGAGACAAATTTTCGTTTACAATCTGAAAAGACCCCGAGAGCTTTAGCTCGATGGGTGTTTTCTTCGAGATAGTTAAGAGACAAGTGCGCGTAGCGCGTTTGTTTGCGCGCTTATTTCGTTACTTTGGTTAATTTAGGGTTAGTCTGGGTTACTTTTGGTTTGTTTGTGTTGGCTTTGCTTAGTTTGGGTTAGTCTGGGTTGGTTTTGGTTACTTTGGGTTAGTGTTGGTTAGTTAGGGTCGGTTTTGCTTAGTGTGAGATAGTGAAGTCAAGCGCGCGTAGCGCGCTTATTTCCTTACTTTGGTTAATTTAGGGTGAATCTGGGTTAGTTTTGGTTTGTTTGCGTTGGCTTTGGTTAGTTTGGGTTCGTCTGGGTTGGTTTTGGTTACTTTGGGTTAGTATTGGTTAATCTGGGTTAGTTTGAGATAGTGAAAAGACAAACACGCGTAGCGCGCTTGTTTGCGCACTTATTTCTTTACTTTGGTTAATTTAGGGTTGGTCTGGGTTAGTTTTGGTTTGGTTGGCCTTTGTTAGTTTGGGTTGGTTTGGGTTGGTTTTGGTTACTTTGGGTTAGTGTTGGTTAGTTTCGGTTAGTTTTGGTTAGTCTGGGTTGGTTTTGCTTAATTTAAAATAGTGAAGACGTGCACTTCTTTCCTTACTTTGATTAATTTAGGGTTAGTGTGGGTTAATTTTGGTTTGTTTACATTGGCTTTGGTTAGTTTGGGTTGGTTTTGGTTATTTTGGGTTAGTTTGCGTTAGTATGGGTGAGTCTGGGTTATTTTTTCTTAGTTTGAGATAGTGAAGAGATAAGCGCGCGTAGCGTGCTTGTTTGCGCCCTTGTTTCCTTACTTTGTTTAATATAGGGTTAGTCTGGGTTAGTTTTGGTTGGCTTTGGTTAGTCTGGGTTGGTTTTGGTTACTTTGGGTTAGTGTTGGTTAGTTTGGGTTAGTTTTGGTTAGTGTGGGTTGGGTTTGCTTAGTTTGAGATAGTGAAGAGACAAGCGCGCGTAGTGCGCTTGTTTGCGCGCTTATTTCCTTACTTTGGTTAATTTAGGGTTAGTCTGGGTTAGTTTTGGTTTGTTTGGGTTGGCTGTGGTTAGTTTGGGTTGGTTTTAGTTACTTTGGGTTAGTGTTGGTTAGTTTGGGTTAGTTTAGGTTAGACCAAGACATATTTGGCCAAGCCTATCAAATCGTGAAAGCTCAATTAAACGCTGTGGGCCCAAGGCTGTTCCTCAAAAGAGAGGAAAAGGTGCGGATCTTCCATGAGCTCTTCACTACAGCAGCGCAAAATCAACTACCAATAATCCATCTAGAGTCAAATGGACCGGACGTCACCCTAGAAGAAATTACAAAGGCAATAGCAAGAATCAAGGTAGGAAAAGCCCCTGGACTAGATGAGATGCTGCCTGCCGACGCGAAACTCATTCTCCTAAATGATACGGAGTATTTTAGACGCCTTTTTTCAAAATGCCTAAGCACGAGCTACTTCCCCTTGGAATGGAAGAAGTCAAAATTGATACTCCTAGAAAAACCGAGTAAGCCTGGAGATACCGAGAAGAAGTACAGACCGATTGCTCTGTTGGATGTCCTAGGCAAATTTCTGGAACAAATTATAACATCCAGGCTCCACGAAGAACTACTCAGAACGGGTGGCCTAAATGAAAATCAATACGGCTTTCGTAAGCATAAATCGACAGTTGACGCCATTCAAAAAGTAGTAGATGCAGCAAAATAAAAATGAAATAGTGACGATTATATGCATTGACGTTAAAAACGCTTTTAACACCGCAAACTGGTCGCTTATAATAGAAAAACTCAAGGCCAGAAATATTCCAGACTACCTAATAAAAATCATTATCTCCTACTTCACAGACAGGTTCGTCTCAGTGGACAAGGATTCGGAATTCAGGGTCGAGGGGGGAGTCCCACAGGGATCTGTACTGGGCCCTTCCCTGTGGAACGTATTATACGACGACGTAATGATGATAAGGATACCGGGAGTCACAATAATCTGTTATGCTGACGACATCATAGTAATTGTTACTGCTACGACAATCTTAGAATCCGTTGAAAGAGGCAATGCAGCTCTTTATGCAATAAATTCGTGGATGGATAAGAACAAGCTTCAGGTGGTGCCAGATAAAACAAACTGTTTAGTGTTTGGATGGAGTTATAAAAGCAGGAGGCAGATTGTCTTCAATTTCAACTCGAATATTATTGTACCTTAAAAGACCCTAAAATTAGAAGAAGAGTCGCTGCCTTGACCTTCCAGTCCGTAATCCTGTATGCAGCACCAATCTGGAGTAAAGGCGCAGATATTAAAAGGAACGCTGCCAAACTTATTTCCTACCAACGAAAAGTTGCCCTTAGATGCATAAGCGCCTATCACACAGTTTCGGCCGACGCAGCTGTTCTACTGGCGGGATTGGTGCCAATCGTCAGTCTCATAAAAGAACGAACGAGACTATATAGGAGAAGAAAAAACATGGGAGAGGAAATAAACGAGGAGGACACTGTAAAAATCCAAAAAGAAGAGAGAAACATCACTATGGAAATGTGGCAAGAAGAATGGCGAACAACACAAAACACTGCGGCATGGTCCAGAAGGCTAATACGGGATATTAATATGTGGATGGAACGCAATTTCGGTGACGTGACATATCCAATCACTCAGTTCCTGACAGGACACGGATGTTTTGCATCGTATCTACATAGGTTCAAGAGACGGGAAAGCCCAGCGTGCATGTACGGTGATACCGAAAATGATACTGCGGAACATATGCTGTTTGAGTGCGATAGGTTTCATACCTTTAGAGTGGCTGCAGAAACTGCAGTCGGTGTGCGCCTAAGACCGGAGAATCTAATAGAGACAATGATAAAATCCCGTGTAAACTGGGAAACAATACGTCGCATGATGAAGAGAATGGTAGAGACGAAGGAAAAAGAGGAGAAGGAACCAGCAGTGGAAGTCTAAACCGGCACGACAACTCCTGTCCCGAAGTTGATATTTTCTTCGAAATGGTGCCGGGACAGGTAGCTGGAGACCAACAGAGGAGAGGGTTTTAGTCGGTCGCTTCGGCGGAGTCCGACACTCCCCATGGTCGCCAGAATGGCCCAACAATATCTTGAATTTAAATGCAGCTAATACCAATGACCATGGGGGTGCATAGATTAGCATTTCCTAAACCTCTATAAAAAAAAGAAAAAAAAAATGAAAGTTTAGGTTAGCTGTGGTTTGGCAGGCTGCTATTCTACTTTTTGAAACATGTGGGATTTTTTTTCAACTTTTGGCGTCAAAAGTGCTTTGCGCAACATGTAACTTGTCACAAAACACTTCTAATACTGTCTAATACACGTTACACGAAAATAAATTGCAAAATTCGAAAAGGGTGCTAAGTAAAAATTTACCCTTTTCTACGTTACCTACAAGGTTAATTTGGGTTAGTTTTGTCAGGTTGAGCCCCCGGAGCGAGCGAAGAACGAAATATTAGAACAACACTGGGCTGCTGCCAAATGCGCAGATCCGAAGGTCGAAAATTTGGTATAGGTAGATGTGAGTGTTTCGAAAGTTGCATATATTTTAGGTTAGAAATGTTACAATTTTGTAATAAAAAAGATCCTCCGTCCGCACTTTTTTATAAAGAATCACTCTCTCTAACATAGAAAATGTTCTTATTTTTACCAAAAACTTCTTAATTTGTGTGACGCTAAAGTGTTATGGACCCTGGAAGGAAACTTGACTGGGGAATCTTTTCTCGAATTACTACAAAATTACATTGGGCCATCACTGGCAGAAGTTGCTCAGGAAAATGAAGAGACCAGGTTTCAGATGGATGGTTGTCCTGCACACAATACACAGCAGTTCGTGAATACCTGCAGAACGCCTTCAATGGGCACCTAATCGGACCAAATCACACCATTGGTTGGTCAGCCAGATCGCCCGATCTTTCTATGAACGACTTCTTCTTGTGGGGACACCTGACAAGTCGCATTTACAAAGAAACCCGTTACCAAGACTTGGAACAATTAAAAAGTACAATTTCGCCGGTTTGTGCACAAATTTCCCCTCAACAGCTTAGCAACTCAAGAATGGGATTTTATGACCGTCTATGCAAATTGTATTTAATTATTGTTGCTATTTCTTTGCTTTTATTGTTTAGGATGATTAAAGTTCCTTTTTCTGCTATTGTGTAGAACATTTTTTAAAATGACAAATAGTTACTATAAAATATGAAATCGTTTGTCAGTTATTATAATTTGACATCTGCTGGTGGTTTAATTGAGAAAATGATCAGGATCGCATTTTTGTATCACAAATTTTAGGAAACATTTTTCAAAATACCTCTTAATTCGCTAAATGAAAATTATTCATATTTTACATGGGAGTCTACCATACAAGGACCTTCAAAAAAGTCTAATACAAGTTTGCTCTAAAATGAATAGGGGAGATAATATTAGGAGGTATTAAAATTTGCATGGGATTTCCTAAGGACGGTTTTCCGATGCAACACCCGAAGTATATGCTTCATGAGAGGTAGTATGCAGACATTGCATTATCATTTCTGGAGACATTTTAATTACTACTTTTAATAAAAAAACTACCCACAAACAAAAAGTATGCCATTTTAGGCCCAATGCCCCTAAGTTTGTGGTTCTAGGCCCATTTTAGTTTTTTTTTTCAAAATCGGAGATACCTATATGTTACGACCTTTTACCTCTAGTTAGTACTAACTAGAATTTAAAAAATATCTAAAAGAGTTTGAAAGATAAGGAAAAACCGATATTTTACGATTTTCAACACCTTATATCTCAAAAATAAAGCAAATGGGGACCCACGTTAACATGAACACACTCAATTCTGAAACACTCTGTGCTAGAGTGATTAAAAAAGTAAATTTAATAAATTTAAGTCCAAAAAGTAAGTTGTTGCTTGAGGTTTGACCTACGAATGACATCAAAGTGGTATGGATTTGTAAACCAAGCTTGCAGCAATCAGAGCTTAGACCTATTAAAGTGATATTTTCGGAATCTACTTTTCCATCGAATAGTATTAAGAAAAGCTTAAGTTTAGTAGTTACTTTAGTTAAACACGGTTCTTCTCAAACAACTGTCAGCGGAGTGTACATTCCCTTTGGCTCTAGCATCGACTGCCATCATTGCGACGCTGTTGGACTGAGTTGCCACAGGTTATATGGACAAACTTCGATATTTAGCCCTTTCTTGATTGGCTGGAAGTATCCTAACCTTATAATTAGGAAATTTAGGAAACATGACCGGGGCTATTGGTTCGAATTCATCTGAAGACGTAAGTTATCCTAATTTTAATTGCCTTCGAATGTCACCAAGTCATAAAAAAACTGCTAAGAGCTCCCAAAATTGCAGCCGGTATACGCGCCGTTCTCCACGCAATAACCTATCACGGTCCTCCAGTACGTGTCGAAACTCAACAGGGCGGGGTTGCCGATTATCACCAGCAACGTTTTCGGGCGAGATATGGCGACGTTCAGTCGCCTGGGACTCGACACGAAACCGAGGCTATGTTCGAGGTCGCACGCGACGTAGTCGCGCGACGACCTGACGGTCGATAGCAGGATGACGTCGAACTCTTGGCCTTGAAAGTCCTCGACCGTTCCGATTTTGGGCAAAACGAATTCGGCTTCTCGCAAAAGTTGTCTGATTTCTCGGACCTATAAAAGAAGGGAAGAAACTTAAGTCGTTTTAACGGCTCTAAAGACCACTGGATACATATAAACATTTCTTATTGGTTGGCGCTACGATGCAGCCGGACCACAATTTGTCAAATCATTGGTGTGACTCCTTATAACGCAAGGGGTGCTGAAGCCTAACTGTTTAAGGCTATTAGTGAATTTATGCAGATCCTCTGGGAGGAGTCTCTCCCATGAATGCACTACTACTCCAGGAACTAATATTACAATACAACTTTTATATTCAATAAATACGCATCATTTCTTCCGAAACTGGAGCGTAACAAATCGGAATTAAACGCCAACCAATGAGAGATATTTAATTGCGGTCAGTGACGTAGGTCGGTAAGCAACGTTTATATACCTGTTTGCTGTAGGGAGTGATAACTCCAATATTTTCGGCTTTAAGTCCTAGTCTGAAAAATTCGTTTAGGTAGTAGAAGACTTGGGCGGCTTCATGCGGATTATACCTAAAAAATATTACTTTTATCGCTTATCTATCATCACAATCATATATAAAAAAAAGAGTAGTTGATAGTATTATCAATACTATGCCACTTTGAACAACAAAATTCGCCCTTTTTCTAATAACGTTAAACTTATACGTTTTAAATTTTAAAATAGGCCCAGATTTGTTCCGGGGAGTAATTGGTTCACGTCATATAAACTAAGATGTGCTGACGCTCTGATAGCTGATTTATTAAAAGGGTGAGTCTAAGCGGAAATGCCAATTTCAGAAAAATTATGCACCTGAATAGTCGCCAAAGCGCTGCAATTGTAATGATCCGGGGGCTCGTGAATAATTCTAATTAATATATTTAATAAATTAATTCATAGTTTTCATCAATCAAGCGACAAATAAATTAAGTTTCGTTCTAGTTCGTCGATGAATAAACATTACTAAATTAAGTCGTGAACTAAATGGCAGGCCATAACATGAAAAAATAGAAATAACACCCTTGTTGATTCAAACTTAAAATGAACAAGCAAGAATGCTCGACCGTGGCTAAAGTTAATTTAAATCGCAACTTATGCAGAAAGGAAAAGTCGGGAAACGTGCCAAAATAAGATCTAGCATATGCCATCCTAATATAAAATAATTACTATAGAAAAACAATTCCAATAACTGGCAGGTTAATTCTCATCCGTCTGCATTATAACGCGTAATCGTATGAACCACCGGTAAAACTCTTGAAGAAATAATTGCGCATTTAGATCGAGTTTAGGTCCTTGCTCCAAACTTTGGAAGGTTCGAAAGTCGACCAATAAGAAGCCAAAGTTTAGAATGCAAACACCTGTCCATTTGACCAAACAATTTTAATTACCCTATTTAGGAAGTGCGGTAGCAATAACAGCTAAACTCGAAATGTAAAAATCATATGATCAGCAATAATCCAATTTTAATAAGCCTAAATATCAAAGAGCGGCATAATAAAATCCAGATTAGAATTTATAAAACAAGTAAACAAACGTTAATTGCCCATTAAAATCGGCGGCGACTTAAATGTTCTTAGTGAATACAATTGAATAAGCCGGACACCTGCAAATTCCAGAGTTTCGAGGCGAAAAACATCCTTAAAAGAAGGTATAAAAAGAAATAGCGCGGAAAGAAGGGCAGTAAGGCAAGATTCTTAAAACGCGAATAATAGTGACACACAAATCTTCAAGCGCGATAATTAGTTTTCACGCAGGTAGTCTGAAAAATAATCTGCATATAATATTTGGCTGTCTAGTTAGTTAAAGACTGAGGTCGTTCCCATGTCGATAAGGGGGTAGGAAAAAGTAGTTACATGTAAACGCCGCATGCCAAAACAGATACCGTAACGTGGTAGAAGAAAAATCAGAATAAACAATACGTGTTTTCAGTAGTGCGGATTTATAGTCAGTTTTCCAGGGGTTGAAGCGCAGTGTGTAACTAGTGTAAGAAAATGTAAGGAAAGATAGAGATGTGCTCTAAAGAGAATTGTAGTTGAATGTAGGAATGTGTTTGCCGATTTTTGGGTTGCATTAAACAGAATAAGTGTTAGAGGAAATTGAATTTTATTTTCTTGCAAATTAAATGCCTTGCTACCAAATGAAATTTTAAAGTTTTAGAGAACGAAAACAGATAACAGCGAGTTCCAAGTTAAGTAATTATGCGACTTAGTTCAGACTATTATGTTACATAGTAATGAAACAATCTTTGTATATCATGCAAAATTTAATCCAAAGGGACTTCTATAAAGAGCGTAACTAAGCTCTTTCGGCCGTAGCCATCATCAGTGTTACCTGAAAGTAAGTAAAACAACCCCCTGTCAGTGGAGAGTCAAAGAATATTGGCGAGACAATGGTTATTTTTGGTAAAAAATTTTGATGAGATGAACACTGTTGCGTTCGGTTATAAATTTGTTGGAATTTTTCTATTTTTAGAATTTTTTATTATAAAAAGGAGTTAACTAAAGTTATTAATTAAAAATGACGATTTTTAGTCATTTTTGCGCGTAAAAAAAAGAAAATGGTGAACTTCTTTTACTCACTTGTCAGTGGACAAAGGACATATCCATGGAAGCAAACAAACAACACAAATCGGCAATGGTCACAATTAAATTTCACACATTGTACGTCACATTTTTGAGAAATGGTTCACATAATTTAGATTAAAATCAATAACTTGAACAAATTAAAATAAAAGCATGGTACCAAGACCCACGTTTTTTGATGACACATCAAATGTGTCAGTATTGACAGTCTTGACAAGCAGACTGATGACGCTTATACTTATACGCCGAAAAACGGCGGTAATTTTGAATTTTAAGAGTTTTAAAAAGACAAGTATTAAGTTGAGAGATAAAATTAAATAAAGTTAACCTAAGGTACAAAAGGAGTTGCTACTATGCTAGATGAGACCAACCAAATGCCATAATATGTATTAAGTGCCCAATCTGCAAATGAATATTTAAAAATTCAGTTTACTGCTTGAGTGATGGCTTAAAAGTTAGTTTGGAAGGAAGAGAGTACTTGATCAAGTGAAAATAGAGGACTAACTTAGAGATGAGGTTAGCCTAAGCTAACTCAACTCGACGGATAGAAAAGAAAAGAAATGAGATGACAATAGCCTGAGCTAAGTCAACTCATAGAGGACTAACTTAAGAAGGGATGAAATTAGCCTAAGCTAACTCAACTTGAAAATAAAGAAAAGGGAAGGAAATAGATGAAATCAGCCTAAGCTAACTCAACTCAATAGGATAGAGAAAGAAAAGAAAGGAAGATCACCTTAGCCTGGGCTAACTCAACTCTAAAACTAAAAATAAAAATTAAATTTAATTACATTTCTGTAGTAAAAATAGGAGAAATTATTTAAAATTGAAAATGCTTGATCAAGCGACCCTCATAACCTCCAAATGTATGGGCGATAAGTGAATTCAGTCGAGAAGCCTTCTGTGTAACGGAATGTAGGACCTGTTAAGATTAACCTGAGTGTTGAGGCAATTGTTGTTTGTAGGCAACTCGCTGTGGATCTCGATGTCCTCCATGAAATCCAACCTATTGAAGTTTTTTGATGAAATGTTATGCAGGATCTTTGAATCGGAATGAGGACTGAAGTTGTGGTTATGATTTCGGAAATGTTCTCCGACAGCAGAATTGTTTCTGTTCAAATGTTCGTTGATACGAACCTTTAATGTCTACATGTCCTACCGATGTAGGTGCACTAGCAAGAATTGCACGACGAAAATTTGGTCGATAATAAATTTTCTCGATTACCTAATAACTCTTTTAATAGCTTTATAAAGAAAGTCACCAGGCTCATCAAGCATTTCGAACCATTTTTTGAAGAAAATAATGCTAGGAAAAATCTAATTTCTAGCAATCCTACAATGCCTTAGTTGTATGGCCTGCCTAAGATCCATAAAATAGATACACCAATAAGACCTGTGGTAAGTTTCACTAACACACCTGTTTATTACCTAGCTCAATTCACATATAACTTGATTAAGGATATTAATAAGTTTACTCCTACATCAGTGGCGGCTCGTGTAGGCAAGAATAGGTGAAGCGCAATTAGCGAGGTAGGCAAAACTGCGCCGCAGGCGATTTTTTTTTGGGGCCACGCCCAAAAGTCCTGCGGTGACGATACCTGCGAGAAATAATATACCATGAGCGCCACTAATTTATAATAATATCAAAAAGATAATAGAATTACTAACTTACCCACACTCTCGCGTACAGTTATTTTGGCTGCTCCCATATACTTTTTAAATATAAGGTATATTCTTCGATTTTGTAGTGAGGCTTTTCTTTAACTTCGCAAATGATAATGCACAGTGAATATGGTTCGAAGAAGCTTCATGCCTACTACAACCTCTTGTCACATTCCCAAAAATGTTAAATCCGTCTTTATTCCAAACGCTCGATTTTCCACCTACACTTAAACAGGGCATAGTGGCATACAAAATAGTTTCTTTAAATAAACACTTCCATACAACCAATTATAATCAGAATACTCAGATCAGATTTCGAAACCTACGAACGAAAATTCCCTCGATTTTACTACTTGTTTTTCTATTTGAAGGAAAGGCTTAGGTCCCTCCGTATTTAAAAAGTCTCTTTTATCATCGTTTTCAACCTGGAAAATGGTGTTTCTAACAAGATGCAGATCGGATCATACAATGGAAACATTTCGTAAAACGTTTCGTAAAACAATGCGCGACAACGACGTGATGCAAATTTGCTTCCGAACGACTGTGAACTGAATTTAATATTAACATAAGAACCTGTCGGAGTCGCATTGTCGGGCTGCTTCCGTTCTATAAATAGCTCACGTATCTAGCATGTCTGCTTCGCCCGTTGCCATAGCAACCATCGTAAATAAATCTATATATTGCAGTGCAATTATTGATCTTGCTGTTTGCGATTCCCACGTGTTTCGTGACTGTATTGAGTGTTGAAAACCGCCCGCACCGGCCGATCTTATGACAAGTTATTCAGCGCGCTACGTTTTATAGTTAATTATCTTTTATGAGTATTATCGCACTAATTTTGATTAGAAATTTATATTATGAACATTTGTATTTTTAAGAATTGTAATTTGAGAAATTGCACTAATTTTGATTAGAAATTTAGATTGTAAAAATTTTATTTAATTAAAAATATTTTTACTTTAAAGTAATGAAATTTTAGAAATTGTAGGTGAAGCGGCGCTTCACCTGCGTCCAATGACGAGCCGCCACTGTCCTACATATTCGGTAAGTAATTCCATTTCTTTAATCAATAAACTAAAGAATTTACAACTTCCGCATATTTACATTATGATTTCTTTTGATGTATCTAACCTTTTTACTACAGTACCAAAAACAGAGGCAGTACAACTTGTTGGTGATCTTCTTACTTCATGTAATGTGAACGATCAACAGAAAATTAATTTATTGTCGCTTCTAAACCTTTGTTTGTCTCAAGATTTTTTCAATTTAACAACAAATATTATAAACAACTTGATGGCTTGGCAACGGGCAGCTGTCTTTCACCTTTTTTAGCAGATGTTTTTTATGAACAATTTGGAAAACAGTCATATAGTCAGTCACTCCCATTAATCGAGAGATCCTTCATTGGTTCCGTTACGTGGATGATTGTCTTTGCTTCCTTGATTGCGATGCTCAGGGGGCCAGCGCTCTTTTAGACAAGCTTAATATTATCCACCAGAACATCAATTTTACAATCGAACTTGAAAACAATAATAAACTTTTCTGGACATCACTGTTCATAGAGCGGTGGACAGTCTTGAGTTTTCGATCTATAGGAAACCTACTCAAACGAACCACACTATATCTTACTTGTCCCACCACCCGTGGCAACACAAGATGGCAGCTTTTCATTGCTATGTCAATAGGTTACTTAATATACTTTTGTCTGCTGTCGAATACAACAAAGAAGTAAATGTAATAAGATAAATAGCTTCCAACAACCATTGTGATCCTAGTCTTGTTGACACTTTAATCAATAAAACAAAACACAAAAAACTTAGAAATTCATCTCCATTCCTTTTTTTTTGACAGAGACGTACGACGAAGATTTCCAAAACAATTCGCCAATTTGTCAGTAATTCTCATCTTTCCTTTAAAAACAGAAATCAATTACAAACCTTTTTAAACAACACAAAAGATACGATAGATACTCTCTCAAAGTTGTCGTGCAATTCTTGCGAGTGCACCTACATCGGTAGGGCATGTAGACCATTAAAGGTTCGTATCAACGAACATTTAAACAGAAACAATTCTGTTTTCGGAGAACATTTGCAAAATCATAACCACAACTTCAGTCCTCATTCCGATTCAAATATCCTGCATAACATTTCATCAAAAAACTTCAATAGGTTGGATTTCATGGAGGACATCGAGATCCACAGCGAGCTGCGTACAAACAACCATTGCCTCAACACTCAGGTTAATTTTAACAGATCCTACATTCCGTTACACAAAAGGCTTTTCGACTGAATTCACTTTTCGGCCATACATTTGGAGGTTAGAAGGGTCGCTTGATCAAGCATTTTCAATTTCAAATAATATCTCCTATTTTTACTACAGAAATTTAATTTAATTTAATTTTTATTTTTAGTTTTAGAGTTGAGTTAGCCTAGGCTAAGGTCATCTTTCTTTATCTTCTTTCTCTATCCTATTGAGTTGAGTTAGCTTAGGCTGATTTCATCTACTTCCTTCCCTGTTCTTTATTTTCAAGTTGAGTTAGCTTAGGCTAATTTCATCCCTTCTTAAGTTAGTCCTCTATGAGTTGAGTTAGCTCAGGCTATTGTCATCTCATTTCTTTTCTTTCTATCCGTCGAGTTGAGTTAGCTTAGGCTAACCTCATCTCTAAGTTAGTAATCTATTTTCACTTGATCAAGTACTCTCTTCCTTTCAAACTAACTTTCAAGCCATCACTCAAGCAGTAAACTGAATTCATTTGCAACTTAACAGTCGCGGCTCGTGAGTTTATTGGCAAGTGGGTCAAATCTAGGTTAACAGAGGCGCATGCCAGAATAGTTCTGTAATTCTGAGGTTTGTAAATTCAGAAGGTATATTAGTCGAACGGTTCTTAGGATTTCATGATGTTAGTGTCGACAGAACATCACAGAGTTTATATAATACAGTGGCGGCTCGCGGCTTTGAAAAGTGGGGAAGAGCTTCCGACATCGATAGGGGGTCCACGCCCAAACTGCCAAAATTTGTTAATAATTATCACCAGTATTTTTTAGGTAAATCATCAAAAAATAAAGTATATTCATATTGTATTAGCAACAAATCATTTTATGGCTAATACAAATGTCTACGAAAAACACACTAAAACTAGAGTATATAGAAAATATCTCTTGTATAATACTATAATGGATCAACCGTTGAATGTAAATAAAAAATAATTCCAAGAATTCACGGCGGAATGTCCCCTAATAAACTCGCAATAAACGAAACAACGTGCTTTCGCGTTGATCTGAGAATGGAAGTGCTACACGCCAGCTCTTCCAGTCATTGCAAACCAAACAAATGTACGACCATTACGACGTCATCGTAGTCATGGCAACCAACTAGTTGCGCGTATACTTTTGATAACTCGACGGCTCTCGAGCGATGCCTCTTCCGTAAAGGTCTACACAAATGATAATAAAATTGTCACTGCTATCGGCGCGTACGCGAAAAGAAATAGACATTTTCATGTGGGTTCACCTCTGTTCTATTCGATAGTGGAGTTAACGGGCAATGTGCAGGTGGCGAGATTCTTGTTCTTGTTTTATGAAGCTTTGATTTTAATATTTGAAAATAATTAAATTATTAGTTATTAGAGGGGTAACGGGAAACAGATTATTCCAAAACTAAGAAAATTTTATCATTGAATCTTAAAATATATTATTTTACTGATGAATGAATTAATTGTATTTTTATAAATTACATTTTCTTGAGGAAGTGGCACTTCCCCTACTTCCGCTGAATAGCCGCCACTGATATATTGTATTTTCTTCAAGGGTCGACATTATCCGATGACGTGAAGGAGAGGAGGGACGAATTTTTATTCGGCAATTTTTTGTCGCGATAAACGATTTAAATCTCGCTTGGCTCAATTGTACAGGGATCCAATTTTACCTGTTCTTCGATCAACGCGTGATCGAAGACTCCGTAGACTAAGATCATGATACAAAGAAAGCAAGATATGATATTGCGCACGTTGAGGCGGAGCTAAGATTCAGCGCGCACGTCATACGGTTAGATATTTCGCGGGCACAGAACCTAAACGCCATTTGTTTTATGTTGTGTTGTGAGTTTATGCTCGGGTCTTTTCGGATTTTTAATCAAATTATCTTTCAAAATGCGTTGTGCAGTAGCTGGATGCCACACAGATTATCAGTCTAAAAACTTTACCATCGATTTAATGTTTTTTCGGTTTCCCAACGACGAAAATCTTAGCAAGAAATGGATCAATGCTTGCAAATGGGAAGACAAGGTTAATGTTAAAAATGCGCGTATATGTTCAAAACATTTTGATAAGGACTGTTCGAGAGAAACTTGGGGTATTCAGCTAGAAATCGTCGACTTCTTAAACAAGATACATTACCTAATTTAAATTTACCCAAGAGAAAATCCGACAACATTTTGGCTAAAAGCAGGTATGATGGTTCAAATAAAAGAAATCGTACCAAATTTGTGAATAGCATATGTGTGTCATTAGAATAAACTATGGTGTAATTTGATTTTTGCAGCTTAATTTAAAAAATTAGTTTTGCTTGTTCTATCTCTCGAATCTGGTCAATCGAGTGTAGTTTCAACAGTTTATATAGGTCATTTGTATGCAAAAGGTAGTCAAGATTAAAAAGGATCTTGAGTACTCTATTTTGTAGAACTTCAATTTTTTGAAAGCTAGTGTTACTGCAGGTACCGCAGACTGGAATAAGGTATCGTAAGATTGAAAGAATGTAAGCATTATATATTTAGCCCATTTAGTTCTTAAAAAGTGTCACTTGTAAAATGCTCCAATACAGGGGATAATTTTGTTTCTTATATGCTCAATGTGGGCATTCCAGTTAAGATTTTCATCCAGTACAAGTCCTAAGTATTTTGTGCGGCTTATATTTTCTACTTTTATTCCATTTAAGGATATGTTAACTGGCTTTATTAGTTTTTTTTAATACTATGCATTATGTTTTAGTCAATTTAATCTTAATGTTATACTGTAGTAACCGTTGGCTATATTTAGCTAGCTGACTATTTACTCGATTGACCAGACTGTCAGAATTGTGGTCAGAATACAATAGAACAGTGTCGTCAGCAAATGCGCCCAACCCAGATACTCGCAGACAAGGAACATAAAATGAGTACCGTTAAAGGTCCTAAAACGAATCTCTAGAGTACACCACAGTTGTAAGTTAGGTTTACACTTTCCTGCTGGTTTACATATACATATTGCTTTCTGTTTAATAAGTATAAGTATTCTGTGCTATATTTTTGAGAGACTATTTTAAATACAAAGTAATAAAAGTCACTGAAAAGGAGGGCATTTCGTTTCTTCTGGTGCATTTGTTATGATATTGGCTATATGACCTTCGTCATTTTGTGAAGGATGGCTAAAGGGTTTTTATTTGGAGCGAGTAAAGTAGCTACCGGTCAGCCAGTCAAGTTGGTTGTTTTAATTTGGAATTGACTGCAGCCAGGGTTACTGATTGTCCACGTGGGCATTACCTCAATTTCCACTGAGAGTTTATGGGTCCCAAGATGCCTAGCAGCCTACATTCAGAAGGCCGAAGGTGATATCGGCGGAGACCAGATGAGATAAGTCTAGTTTAAGTTTAGTTTAAGTTTAAGTTGGGTGAGATATTATGTACACACAACACTTGTGTTCTTTTTACATGAAGTTATTGACGTGTTATCATTATCTTCAGCGTTGTATTAGATTGCGTGTTTTATTTCTTTCTGCGTTGTATTGATATAAATATTTTTGAAATTGTTTAAGTGTAAGCATAGCTTACCGAGGCTAATTTAAATAAGTATACCTCTAGTAGGACACTATTTACTAGTGTGGTTCAATTAGTGCTCATAGTTTTTTTTATGTTATATTTCTTTATTTATACAATTTAATTTATATTGTGGTAAATGACAAACATTGTCGTTTCGACTGATTAACTGTCTGATTATAATAATTTCACAAAATCGTATTTCATAAACTGACTCGTGAAGGTTTATTTATGTACAATTGCGGATACGTATACCATGGTAGACGTGCACAAGGTTTAGTAGTAATAGTATTATCCTGATGACTCTTATTGCTAGTATGATGAGACGATAGATCTTATGCATATTATTAATTTGTTGAAATTGATATTTCGTAATCATTTGATATATTATATTGTTGCTTCTGATATAGCTAAACGTGCCTAACCATTGTTCAATTGTTCTTTTATCTATATCACTTCCATTATGATTCCATTTCATTAAAATTACAGTCTGTATGTATGCACAACTGAATTTTTCTATGTATGGCTATGGCTCGGTAGGTGGCTAATTCAATTTACTTTTCCATTTAATTCAAAGACCGTGAGTTATTGATACCTTGCCCTATATGCTCTAGTTTTATAATAATTGTAAGCATATATTAACTTATTATCATTTGTTTTCACTTAGGCTCTTCTATATTTTTTAAATATTTATATCATTGTTTATTGAAAGAAACACAACTAACGAGCAGCAAATAAACTTAAACCTGCACGAACGTTACCGTCTTTTATTTGCTCTGAGTATCTCAACCAAATAAGTGTAGTTAATAGTCATTTGATTTTTGAGTCGCCATTGAGGATTCTCAAGACCGAGGACCTTCTAGTTTGGGTGTGCGGATTTAGTTATTTCAAATTAGTGGCGCTCTGGTCAAAACTAAATAATTGACCCACTCTCACGCCGACGGGCAGTCGGAGCACATGTTGCGCTGGCCGCATCCTTAAGGGTAGGTAACACCATCTATTATATTGCTAACTCATTTAAAAGGGTTTTACGCGCAACCACTCTGACCAGTGTAAATCAAGTAATCATCTCCAGGAGAACAATTAAATGTAAACCTGATAACTAGTGTTGAAACCTTGACCGCTGAAAATTACTTTTATGCCAATGAAGTTAAAAATCTGAAGTGTCGTATCCACCAGATTGCTAAACCACCAGTTACACTAGCAGTAAGTTCTCCAAATAAAACTTCAAATAAGTGTAATTTTCATAAAATCGTTGTTTTGACTGATAATTTCGGAAAAAAATTATATGATTATTCAGTTAAATCTCTTATTGACTACCATGTTCAAGTAATCTCTAAACCTTTTGTTGGCTTTAAGACTTCGTTTCTAGTGATGATTGTTCAAAAACCATTTGAACATGTTTCATTCTTAATTGCAAGAAGATGAAGTACATTGTATATAGAAGCTAAGGAAAGACTTAGTAAGTATTTTTAAGTGACTTTCCATGTGTTTGAAGATAAACTGCGCAACGATTAAACGTTGCTCGTCAATTGGTGAATATATTGTACATAGTAGCTTATTGTGGGCATTAAGGTAATATTTATCCTTTTATTATTACTTGTATATTACTGTATTTCATCTCAGCATTATCTCAGTTAATCAAGCTCACACTAAGTGGTTCCGTAGGAACTTTAACAAACATTTAACTGAGTTCAGCTGGAAGGTTGTATTTATAACTGTATATTTTGTTAAGAATATAATTGTTTATGCAGTTCTTTTAGTTTTTATAAGTAGTGTTATACTGATATTGTGTGAAGTCAAGTGAAGTAACACTAAATGATTTCGTCGTTGTACTGGCCAGTTTTGATAATTCGGGAGTGTGTGTCATTGATATTACACTATTGTCTAATAAGGCTTCTACACAAACCTGTTGTTATGTCATAAGAGTGATTATGGTCAGTTTCTCAAAATATAATAAAAATAAATACCAAACTTTCATCTGTTGTGGATAAGTTAAGACGTTATTCTATTAATATAGATTTTCTCCATAAGTTCTCTTTTAATGAGTTTAGGAGTAATAGCCCCTATTTAAATGAAAAGGGCCTGTCAACATTGTCTTCACTAATAAGGGGATAGCATTAATGATTTTCATCGGACCAGCAACTGTACTAACCTAATGTTGTTTCATCAGACAAAAAGGTAACTCTGCAAGAAGTGTGGAGAGAAGAAAGGTACTAATATTAGATCAAGCGATTTTTATAGGTAATGCAGGTAGTGTACTTCTAACTGGTAAAAAAATGCATCTTTGTTTTTACTAAATGTACAAAGTTTAAAAATAAACTTATCCAAAGCTTGGGAGAGCCAGATTTCGTGTCGTTGACTGAGCATTGGTCAAAACCAGAAGAGCCATGTTTTTACAAAACGATTTTCTAATTAATTTTTGAAAAGGATTGTTAATTAAAGCGAACCAAACACCGGAGAGTCATGTGTGCAATACCCGGCTCCAGGTGTTCGTGATGGCCACCAGTTCTGCCAGCTAAACTTATTTTTTTTGTCTCGTATAGAACGTACCATGAAGGCGAATCGGCCGTCTGATAGTTTTCACCCTCCACTCCGTGAAAAACCAATGAGGGCACTGTTCCATCTTTAGTTTTTGGCAAAATAGGAGCCAACGAATGCAGCAGTCGAGCTTCCGGACTATCCACATTGGATATCTAAAAAATATATACATGTATTAAAAACAATTCGGAGAAGATTCTCATTTTCTTTTACTAAATTTCATCTAACTAACAACACAAAATGGAACATATGCACACATACAATGTGATAACGTGTGTTAATAAAATGCCACATCAACATAAACAAACACCGACTTACAGTAGGAATCAGGTCGCCATGATAGAACAGCGCGCTGAACAGATTCAAAATAACGGCTAAACTCCTGTAGTTATGTAACAGCTTGGTCACCAAACGGGGATCAAAACCCTCTGTGTCCGGGAAACCCTGTATGTCTCGCACGTACGGAAACCTGTCAATCAGTCGCTCGAGGTACGATTCATTCAGACCGCACTCTTTCGCCACGGACGACATGACGACTGGTCCCAATTGCATTGGATCGCCTAAAAAATGAGTACAAATCAAATTAGCATTTTATTAAACAACATCCCTAACCTATTCCAGCAGTAACAACTACAGGGGAGTTTCAATTTAGTCAGAAATACCGCAGTTGCAGGAATACTTTCCTGGAATTATGTCAACATTTCTGCTATATCTTGGGTGCCTTCATGGTCCAAGTAGACAGCGTCTATACAAAATTCTCGAAGTCGATGGAGAGTGAGTCATGATATTCTAATCAGCAAACTTAAGACCAAGAAATTTGGTTCTTATGTTTGCTTTCAAATGATTTAAATATAAATAAAGGAATCTCATCCGATTTGGACACGCATTTATTTCAAAGTGATAGGGTATCTGAGTGGTCATAGACCACGATCTTCCTCCAGCTAAGTGTAATGAATGTGTTTGCATTTCCTTCAGCCGCTCATCAAATCTGAACCTGAATTGTATTATTTATAACTTGAGTTAATGGTTTATATCGTAGAAATAAATAAATAAAATTAGTGAACAAAATGGCACAGTGGCATTAGAAGAAACGAAACGAAACAAAGTCAGTAAAAAATCGTACCTGCTAAAATAACCTGTCCGCAGTACTTGTCTAAAAACGAGACGGGTATCATGACTTCCGGTTCGGCGGCTTGTCCCGCCTCGTCGACGAAAATATGCGTAAAATGGCCGCGGGGGAATCCCATCATGTGCAGCATGCCGGCGCTCGAGCACGTCGACACGGTGATTTTGTGACGGCCCAAGACGGATCTGCTACAATCTAAAGAAAATATGCCATTATTCATTAGTACTATCTTTTTTTTACCGACACAGTGAAACAATGATTGCGATTCGGAAAACTAGAAATTTCAGAAAATGGTGCCTATATATGCAAAATGCATTCATAAGGAAAACTGTAAATTTTGGAAATATGCGCTGTTATTTAAAAGCTTTGAACAGATGAACTGAAAAACTACGCAAAATTTCCCATAAGTCTGGGAAATTTCGGAATTTCTGTGTTCCGTTTAGAATTTTTTTTTCCGAATAGTCACTTACCAACTGTCATTCCGTTTCGACTAAGAACGTTTTCGTCTGCAGTCCCCTCCGTTGCCAAGCTACCAGTGGCGCAGTACGGTACTAATTTAGGGGGGATGTGCTCTCCAACGGCGTAATTGATCGAGACTAAACGCACCAGGTCCCCGGGCTTTAAGACTCCAAATCCTAACCAATAATATAAGATCAAAATATTAAAGAGAAAAAAACATTTATAACTTTCGACAAAAAGCGGGGCGTCTTTAAAAATAGTAGGTATATTACATAACGAGTGTTGAAAGTACGAGGCGGTAATTAGTAAGAGACGTTAGCAGAGTGGGGACATCCTTCGAGGGTAAAAACATACCTACTTCTGGAGGAGTAATATACACTATTTTTTACGACCACCTATGAAAATGAAATATGTGACATGTCAATTTAGTATGAAAACGTGTAACAGATAGAGGTCAAATAAAGTCAATTATTTCACCTTTAATCCTAAATATAATATTGCTCATTAGTTTTATATACCTGCATGGTTGTCCTATGACCCTAGCCTTTCATCGGGCTGTTCCAGGGAAAATTGAGAGTTCTGTAGTCGTATACATAACTTAGTAGTAGTAGGATCCTTGTGAAACATCGTTGAATAATAATAAAACAGTGCATCAAAAACAAAATCACACCTAAACACATGAAAAGCTACTGCAACCATAACTCCATAGAGGCCAGAAGAATGATCCAAAAAGCATACACGATTTGGCTCCAGAATGAACTACGCTTTTGGTTCAAAATAAGGGACAACCCCATCCAACATCAGAAACTGATCTACACTGAACTCTTGAAGAAAGAAGGTCATTTTGTGTTTCAGTATAGGGACAGGATAGTCCGTGAATATATTAATTTAATAGTGAACAAACATTATAAAACCCTACTAAATAAGTTAAGGTGTTTACTCTCTTTAAAAACTGTCACACCTATTGATGTAAGTATACAACAGC
This sequence comes from Pissodes strobi, assembly GCA_016904865.1. Lineage (NCBI taxonomy): Eukaryota > Metazoa > Arthropoda > Insecta > Coleoptera > Curculionidae > Pissodes > Pissodes strobi. The sequence goes on along the minus strand of MU182531.1, from coordinate 283,299 downwards.
ACATCAATCACACTTTTTATCCAAGAATTTTGAATCTTACAGATACAGTATTTACAGACACTGAGAATAACTTATTAGAAAAAGGACTCAAATATTCTCCACAATCCTACAACCAAAAATATTTTTCAACTTTTGGTAGTTAATACACAAATAGCAATAAATTCTATGTCAAACATTTGGCAACTAAACAAATATAGCATCTCTGAAGAACTTAAATCTAATTCAAATACTCAACTGAATAAAAAAGAATTTACGACCTTAAACGCAATAAAAGCAAAACTAACGCAAAATAACCAAATATTAACGAAAGCTGATAAAGGAAACACGATAACTATTTTAACTAAATTAGATTATGATACTAAAATCAAAGAACTTTTGAATAATGGAGATTTCATAAAAACGCAAGACCCGACTAATAAATACCAAAAACAAATTATTTCATTATTAAAAAATAAAAATTCTGTACTACCTGATAACTCACAATTTTTTCTCAAATTAATGAAACAATCCACCCCCCCCCCCCCCCCCTCTTTTACGGCTTACCTAAATTTCATAAGGATAATATCCCAGTCAGACCAGTAGTATCATATGTGAATGCTCCATGTTACAAATTAAGTCAATTCGTTACGAATATTTTACCAAAATTTATTAAATTCAATTCTAAGTATGCACTTAAAAACTCCTTTGATTTCATTGATAAAGTCAAAAACTTAAAAATTCCAAATAATGCAATATTGGTTTCCTTTGATGTGAAAAGTTTGTTTAACTCCATACCGTTAAACGAACTTTCACGTATTATTTCCGGACTAATAGAAAACTCTGATAATTTAGTAAAAAAAAAAAGAAAAAAGCGATCTCAAATCTACAATTCGTACATGTATAGATCAAAATTATTTCCAGTACAATTATGAAATATTCAAACAAATTAATGGGTTACCAATGGGCTCTCCAATTTCACCTTTATTTGCCGAGATTTTTATGGCTGATTTTGAACAGAATTTATTCAACATCAACAATTCATTAATAAAAAATATATTTTTTTGGGGTAGAGATGTGGATGACATATTTTGCATCTTTACAGGAACCAACAGACATTTAGATACCTTTTTAACATTTGTAAATTCCCTAAACAATAGAATTCAATTCACCATGGAAAAAGAATCTAACAACATTTTGAACTTTTTGGACATCCAATATTTTCTGTAATTTTCTATATACATATATATATATATTCAAGTCACAGTTAACTTGGTGGCGCCCAATATCTGTATTAAAATGTACCGACGATCCACGAACCTAGCTCTCCACTGTATTACTGGCTGCCGTTCGCATCTATGGGTAGGTTTACTAAAAGGGTTTGGGAAATGTTGCCATGTAGAAAGAACATAAGTATTTTGTGTACATAGTACCACACCCAACTTAAACAAACTAGAATTATCTCATCTGTTCTCCGCCGATATGACCTCCGGTCTTCTGAGCGTAGGCTGCTAGGCTCCTTGGGACGCATAAACTCTAAGTAGCATGTGAGGTAGTGCCCACCTGGACATCCCGTAACTGTGACTGCAGTCGGTACCAAAAAAAAAACAATCAACCGGACTGACTGGTAGCTACTTGGTTAGCTACTTAACTCGCTCCAAATAAAAACCCTAGCTACGTAGGGTTTTTGGTGGTGATGACGAATGGAGCAAGACTCTCTTCTACAGGCATCCCTTGAGGAAGGCGACGACGTATTTTATTCCGGAATCTTTCGCACGTGGCCAGTTATCAAAAAAAAATCTTGACTTCAGACAAAATCCAGCAAATCCGCAGTCAATTAATGTACTACACCAAATTGACAACTATGCCAACTTCTCTAGCCCGAAATAAGATTATCCCCGTAAGGGCGTATTAGAAATTCATAAACTTTTCATCAGGATTACGCACTACCCCCTCTTAGAAGGGTTTGACAAGAAAAGGAACGAGGTCAAGTCAAGATCGTCCACTTCGAACGCCAAAGTTTAATGTTTAAGGGTTAGAAAAAATTCGAGCATTAGGCCAGCTTTACATTGTCCTACGACAACACGTAAAATACAACAAGATGGTTGCCACCAAACATAATAACATCTTCAATACGCAATAAAGCTTTAGAAAACCGACGACAAAACCATTACCCACAATGACTAATCAAACAGAAACCGCCTCATTCCGACTCGTGGCCATTCTAAATTAGACATATTCTTTCATTTATCCACTGCTGGACATAAGCCTCTTCCAAATTTTTCCACATGCCCTTATCTCGGGCAAGTTGGTGCCAGTTTCGATCCACAGATTGTTTGATATCGTCTAGCCATCTCTTTTGGGGTCTTCCAATACTTCTTTTTGTTAATCGTGGTCGCCATTTTACCAGACGTATTGTCCACTTATTGGTGTCCTGCCTGGCCACATGCCCAGCCCACCGCCACTTACGTTCAGCTACACGTTCGATGATGTATTTCACCTTCGTCCTCCTTCTTATTTCTGTATTGCGTATTCTGTCTCGTAGGCTGATTCCAAACATGGGCCTTTTCATCGCTCTTTTGAGTTTTTCTGTGGCATTCTGCACTTTTAGGCGTCAAGGTTAGTTTCCAGCCCATATATAGACACGGGCAAGATGAATGCGTCATAGACCTTTCTTTTAAGACTTGTGGGGATGTTCCTGTTCTTAAGAATATGTCCCAATTTCCCGTACGCCGCGCCGCTCAGCTCAGTCGTACCCTCCTGATTATGTCAGACGTTTGATTTTCCCTACCCAACTTGATTGAATGACCTAGGTACACGTATTCTTCTACGTTGTCTAATACGTGGTCGTCTATTGTTATCTGTAAGTCATCCCTACTCATGATCTTAGTCTTGTTGAGATTCATTTTTAGTCCTACCCTTAGTGATTCTTCAGCTTATGATTTCATTGGGGTCGTTGCTTATTAACACAATATCATGGCACATATAACAACACAATATCATCAGCAAAGTGTAGATGGTTTAGGTTTAGGTCCACATTTATACCTCTTGCTCTCCAATGCAACCTTTTAAATACATCTTCCAGGGCCAAAGTAAATAACTTGGTTGAGATAGTATCCCCCTGACGAACGCCTCAGTTGATTGGGATTTGATCTGTTCTTAAATCCTCGTCTATTGCAACCTGCATTGTTGCATTTTCGTAGATGTATTTTATGAGAGCAGAATATCTTGCAACACGTTTTTTTATGATTGAACCCCAATTAATTAAAATAAAAATGAAGCTAGCCCCGGAGAGACGTATTGCAAAGCCCGGCCCCTGTCGTGGGGTCGTTTGAGGGCCACCCGTTCTAGCCAGCTAAACGGAAAAAGCTCGGCAGGTGTTGTACCGAGTGGCTAGATTCGCTCATAAAATTAACCGGTTCTTAGTACTTAATTTCAAACTATCAAAAAAAAATCGAACACAATAGCGTAATTATAACTTCTATGAAGAAAACACAATCAAAAATTTAATGAACACCCTATTTGCTACTAAATCCTTTTTTTTTGCAAACACAGCAACAATCTATCTGGAGAAAATGGTTATAGTAAAATGTGGTTGAGTAGACAAAAGAATGTTAAATGACTTAAAGTAATTAATAAAATAAACAGAGTACAATATGAAGATTGTACGTACAGAGACCAATTCAGTTGGAAAACCTCGGTTCTATATGCCTTATCACAAAATGCACTAAACACTACTTATCAAAGTGATCACTTGACGCAGACTAAGCTTCTTACAACTAGGTATGCGTGCGCTAATAGCTGCACTGATGGTGATAATATACCGCAATGAGCGGACACAATGATTAGATCAAAGAACTTGAGAAGTTAATAAAAGCACCAGATTAGATTAAAACTATGGTTAGCTTGATTCATATGATAAAAAGATAAAAATTCAGAGCGGTTATAACTGCCGACTAATTAATGAAAATAATGAAGTTATCCAGCCAGCGCTTAACTTTTAAAATGAGAAAACAACTCAAAGCAATTAGATTAACTGGTCCGATAAAGCGTTGAATAAATGTAAATTAAATTAATTAAAATCAATTAGCTACCTCAATTCAATGTTTGATTTATATCAATAAAAGTAAACGAAGAGTAAACATAAGAAACAACAATGAGACACAAAACTTATACCCAAATCCCGTCGTCGAACTCTGTCGATGGCCTCTAGTGCGGGAACCATAAGTTAAGGCCCTTCGTCAGCCTTCCAGGAAATAAAAGTTGTGGACCTGCTTCCGGCCTTTCAGAACAAAGTTGCAGTCATTTAATTAAACATCTGGCCCAGCAGAAGAAATTGGTTCATCAAGTAAACTTCTGGCCCAGCAGAAGAACCCTCAGACTCGGACTTGAGGGTGTATTAGAGGAGATTCGACGGTCTCGGTCTTATGGGACGAATGTGGAAGCCGCTAGTACAGCATGTAGGCCCGAAAAATCGGTCGTGTTAAAACACAAACAGAAACCACACAGTAAATCCCCTAGCAAACGGGTTGTATTATATCACAATACTCAAAACGTGCAGTTTCTCGCTATACTGGCAAACGTTCCCCAGGCGAGCAAACTAGAAAAGACCTCTCCAACGTTCCGTCTTCCGTCAATTTGCTTTCAATTAAATACTGCGACACAAGTAGTAATGGGCTGAAAACTTGATGAGTGATTCGATACAAGGAATAATTCTAAGAAAATAAATGCCTTAATTCTCGCTTATTATAATGATAAATGACGGCGGAAGCCACGAATAGTGAGCTAAAATTACATTCTTCCAGAAAGGCTAGGAAATGCTCTAACAGGAATGATAAACCTTCAAAAATCTAAATCGAGAATGAAAAACGCGCGATACATAGCCCATTCCTATTATTTGGCATGAACCACACAAAAACTAGTCGGCCGTACCAAACGAGAAATATATTTAAAGCAGAGATCCAAAAACGATCTCCGGAACATCAACCTAGGGTTCTCAAAAGGTAATAGAATATTCAAACTGAAATTAAATTATGGTTCAATAAGTCAAATGCAGCGTATTTGCAGGCTAATAGAATTCTTTAGAAATGTAAATCGACTAGCTGGCTGTTTACGATAATATAATACAAATCAAGCCAAGTTAACTTAATAATAAGGTACATACATCGCTTATCAACTAAAATAAATAGTCACAACGGATTAAGAATACAAATATATAGCTAGCCTATACTTAAAATATAGTTAATTTTACATTGAGAAAAGAGGCAATTTCAAGCGAATTATTAAATTCAGAATTAATAAACCGATGAGTGCAAAATACAGCATAATTTTTCCCTAAATGCGGCATATAAATGAAATTTTAAAATTGGCAAAATCGAACTGTTACAACCTTGTATATATTTTGGCTGCATCCATTGCTGTTAGGAACACCCATGTTTCTATCGAGTCAAACGCCTTATGGTAATCTATAAACGCCATATGGAGGGGTATGTTATATTCAACACTTTTCTCGATTAGGTTGTGAATTGTTTGTGTCTGTTGTGCTGAAGTCTCTTCGAAAACTTGCCTGTTCGACTAGCTGGTAAAAATCGAATTTCCTTATCTGGCGGTTTGTAATAATCTTTGTGAAAAGTTTGTAAAGGTGCGACAGGAAACTTATTGGTTGATAGTTTTCCATTTGGCGGTATCGCCTTTCTTGAAGAGCAAAATAACCTTGGTGCAGGCAATTATTAAGAAGTATTCTGATTGCCTCCCCCAATGCATCTCCACCCATTTTAATCATTTCAGTTGTTATTCGATCTTCTCCAGGTGATTTTCTGTTCTTCATTTGTCTCAGCGCCAACATCATTTCTTCTATATCAAGGATGTCTTCGGAGCCCTCGTTCATGCTCTTGTGTCTGATGATTTCTTGGTTCTGGAGTAGTTGAACTGTATAGAGCTTGATAGAAGCTTTAAATCACACTCTTGATTTCGCTCTTGCGATTCTTTGTTTATTTGTCATTTTACGAATTTTTACCGGACCCCTTGATAGCCTCGATCGTAATACCCTCCTGTTTTTATTATCCTCTATTGTGTTTTGAATCAATTTGGTGTTATGTTCTCTTAAGTTTTTCCGGATTTCTTTGTGATTTTTGATTGTATTCATCTGACTTTCTGCTTGTATTTCTGCGCTTCTCCATCAGTTCGATCGTTTTCGGTTTGAGCTTTGGTGTTTTCTGCCTTGGTCTCGTGCATGTTGTTTGGTAGCTGTTTGAATGCTTTCTGTAATTGACAATTTCTTACTCAGTGTCTCTTGGTATCTATTTCTTCCATCTGTAATTTCTTCTCTTGTTGCGTAACCGCGTTTTCGTGTTAGCTTGTTGGTTCAATGTGGGTATTAATTCGGAAAGTAGCTCTTACTATTCTATGGTCATTACCTGTATCGAATTTGTTCAGAACCGTGACGTCTGTACATATCTCTCTTTTGTCGGTGAGAATATAATCAACTTTGTTTTTGACATTTCCGTCAGAGCTTCTCCATGTCCACTTTATTTGTATTGGCTTCTTGAAAAACGTATTCATACAGTAGAGGCTTTCGTTTTGAAGGTAGACCAGCAACATTTCTGTTCTGTAGTTCCTGTTTTCTAAGTCGAAGTCACCTATATTTATACTGCCCTCCACTTTTTTCCCTATTTTCGCACTGAAGTCACCAATAATTGTGCAATATCTTGAGTTTTCGGATCTTGCAGTCGTTACGTCTTCATATAATTGCTCCGCTTCTTCGTCCTCTGATGTACTGGTTGGCGCATAACATTGTATTACTTAAAGGTTATACTTTTTGTTTAGTTTCAGGATGATATAAGTTATTCTAGATGATATTGAGTTCGTTTTTCTGACTAGATGTTTTAGGCTTTTATGGATCATAATGGCTACTCCCCCGTTATGTGACTTTGTTTCGGTATTGTTTTGGAACAACACATGACCAGATTTTAAAAGGGGTGTTTTCTCACCGGGTAGTCTTGTTTCACTTAATCCTAGTATAGCCCATTTAATGTGTTTCAGTTCTTGTTCTATGCCCTCGAGGTGGTCATCGAGACAAATTGATAAAGAAAAAACAGAAGAACATTTTAACTAAACAATTTTATAACCCTACATTAGAATTAGAAAAGGAACCATTTAAATTTATCAATTATATTCCGAAAATTACAGATAAAGTTTCAAAAAAATTAAATAAATTTGGTTGTAAAACAATTCAGGTTAATAAGAATAATCTAGAGACAAAATTGACAAACGATCTAAATCTGGTGTTTACAAAATAAATTGTGTGAACTGTGAAGCTGTATACGTAGGACAAACTGGTCGAAACTTAAATATTAGGACTAATGAACACAAAAAAACGATTTTACATAATATTAAAAACTCTGGCTTCGCAAAACATTGTATAGAAAATAACCATTTTATAGATACGAATAATGTCAAACTTCTACACACCGACACAAAAAGCAAAAGGCTGAACCTTTTGGAGAACTTAGAAATCCAAAAGTCACAAAAAACAGACGTTATAAATACGAACGACCAACTGACCTGCTCTTTTAACACCTGCGTAATTGACAGTGCAATAAAAACAAAATACCGACGGGCGGTTTAATAGGGTATAACAATTTAGATTTTAGTATACAAGTACTCTTGATAAAGGCCTCATCAAGCCGAAACATATGTAAAAAAAACACTTATTAAATTATTTTGAAGCATCTAAAAACAGTGTACTAATTATCCCTAGTATTATTATTGATTTTCTCAGGCTGTTTGATAGTATCGATCGGGCTTTATGAACATTATCACTGGCTTAGCACATCATCAAGCAAATAGATCGTACTGTATTCTGGCCATCGCTATCGAGGAGATGTTCAAAGTTACAGGCAGTTCAAAACATTCAATAATTCTCTTACCTTTCCGAATATTCACCTTCTCGATGATAATATACATTAAAACAGTCTCATAGATGTCGGAAATATTGGTTTCGGAGTTTGTCGGTTATTTTCCTGGATTTGTTTCAATATTTAATAGGGAAAGTTAAAAATCCAGTGAATGTTTATTTCTTATTTGATAACCTTCAGCGAGATGAGACAGTTGACTTTGACAATAATTGTTGGTTGCCTAACTTTAAAGGTTATCCTTGGAATGTTGCCAGGTGTACATGTTTCTCTAGCAATCTTCGTGGGATTTTGATGTGTTTGCGGACCAAGACAACAAAAAACAACATAATTTATTGATGTGCTACCATCAGTTTGATGTTAAACGACTATCTGAGCTTTCGCTTGGTGTATGCGGGCAAGATGATTTAGTAGTTACGTTGCGTTGCCTAAATTTGATAACACCGCCCGATTGTTTCGCAACTGATTCCAACAACGGCGCAGGCTCTTGGTTAAAGGTAGGTTTAGGCGTGAATTATTGTGCCGCATATTTATGTTTTTAGCGTTTTTGATGGGGGCTGCTAGTCCTCTATCAGGCGCCTCCTCAGGTGGCGGATAAGGAAATGCCTCCTAGAGATAGGTGGTAGCAGGGAAATGAAATACCCGGGGCGGACCAAAACTAGCACTGCAGCGTAGCGTCTGCCTCTGTGAGCGGGTATAAGCAAACACCGACAGCGTCTGACTCAGAATGGGCGGCTGTTAACAGCATCTTTACCCAAAACGTGCGGCTGAATTTAAACACTCGCCAACCCGCCTGGCAAGCGTGGCGTTTAAATGCTAGGTCTTTCCAGATGTCAATATGTCAAATTCAAAACTTAAAGTACCCCAGGCGAGTAGATTAAATTCAGAATCTCGCACTGACTCGTCAATCTGCCTCAAGGATTCCGGGGAGGCACAAATTTGTCTACGTCACCGATACAAAGAGTTAACGATAATAGACGAAGCCAACCAAAAAGCCGACAGGGTAAAGTAATCAGAATCGCAACTTATAACATCAGAGCAATGCGTCTCGATGACCACCTCGAGGGCATAGAACAAGAACTCAAACACATTAAATTGGCTATACTAGGATTACGTGAAACAAGACTACCCGGTGAGAAAACAACCCTTTTAAAATCTGGACATGTGTTGTACCAAAACAATACCGAAACAAAGTCACACAACGGGGGAGTAGCCATTATGATCCATAAAAACCTAAAACATCTAGTCAGAAAAACGAACTCAATATCATCTAGAGTAACTTATATCATCCTGAAACTAAACAAAAAGTATAACCTTTAAGTAATACAATGTTATGCGCCAACCAGTACATCAGAGGACGAAGAAGCGGAGCAGTTATATGAAGACATAACGACGGCAAGATCCGAAAACGCAAGATATTGCACAATTATTGGCGACTTCAGTGCGAAAATAGGGAAAAAAGTGGAGGACAGTATAAATATAGGTGACTTCGGCTAAGGAAACAGGAACAACAGAACAGAAATGCTGCTGGTCTACCTTCAAAACGAAAACCTCTACTGTATGAATACGTTTTTCAAGAAGCCAATACAAATAAAGTGGACATGGAGAAGCTCTGACGGAAATGTCAAAAACAAAGTTGATTATATTCTCACCGACAAAAGAGAGATATGTACAGACGTCACGGTTCTGAACAAATTCGACACAAGTAGTGACCATAGAATAGTAAGAGCTACTTTCCGAATTAATACCCACATTGAACCAACAAGCTAACACAAAAACGCGGTTACGCAACAAGAGAAGAAATTACAGAGGGAAGAAATAAATACCAAGAGACACTGAGTATGAAATTGTCAATTACGTCATTGAAAGGCATGGAGATAAATACCTTAGCCCAGAAGATTACAGAAAACATTCAAACAGCTACCAAACAACATGCACGAGACCAAGGCAGAAAACACCAAAGCTCAAACCGAAAACGATCGAACTGATGGAGAAGCGCAGAAATACAAGCAGAGAATCAGATGAATACAATCAAAAATCACAAAGAAATCCGGAAAAACTTAAGAAAACATAACACCAAATTGATTCAAAACACAATAGAGGATAATAAAAACATGGTCCGGTAAAAATTCGTAAAATGACAAATAAACAAGGAATCGCAAGAGCGAAATCAAGAGTGTGATTTAAAGCTTCTATCAAGCTCTATACAGTTCAACTACTCCAGAACCAAGAAATCATCAGACACAAGAGCATGAACGAGGGCTCCGAAGACATCCTTGATATAGAAGAAATGATGTTGGCGCTGAGACAAATGAAGAACAGAAAATCACCTGGAGAAGATCGAATAATAACTGAAATGATTAAAATGGGTGGAGATGCATTGGGGGAGGCAATCAGAATACTTCTTAATAATTGCCTGCACCAAGGAAAGATCCCCAAAGCATGGCAGAACGCTGAGGTTATTTTGCTCTTCAAGAAAGGCTATACCGCCAAATGGAAAACTATCAACCAATAAGTTTCCTGTCGCACCTTTACAAACTTTTCACAAAGATTATTACAAACCGTCAGACAAGGAAATTCGATTTTTACCAGCTAGTCGAACAGGCAAGTTTTCGAAGAGACTTCAGCACAACAGACACAAACAATTCACAACCTAATCGAGAAAAGTGTTGAATATAACATACCCCTCCATATGGCGTTTATAGATTACCATAAGGCGTTTGACTCGATAGAAACATGGCCGTTCCTAACAGCAATGGATGCAGCCAAAATATATACAAGATATTCTGCCCTCATAAAATACATCTACGAAAATGCAACAATGCAGGTTGCAATAGACGAGGATTTAAGAACAGATCAAATCCCAATCAACTGAGGCGTTCGTCAGGGGGATACTATCTCAACCAAGTTATTTACTTTGGCCCTGGAAGATGTATTTAAAAGGTTGCATTGGGGAGCAAGAGGCATAAATGTGGACGGATTATACCTAAACCATCTACACTTTGCTAATGATATTGTGTTGTTATATGTGCCGTGATATTGTGTTAATAAGCAACGACCCCAATGAAATCATAAGATGAAGAATCACTAAGGGTAGGACTAAAAATGAATCTCAACAAGACCAAAATCATGAGTAGGGATGACTTACAGATAACAATAGACGACCACGTATTAGACAACGTAGAAGAATACGTGTACCTAGGTCGTTCAATCAAGTTGGGTAAGGAAAATCAAACGTCTGACATAATCAGGAGGGTGCGACTGAGCTGGGCGGCGCGGCGTACGGGAAATTGGGACATATTCTTAAGAACAGGAACATCCCCACAAGTCTTAAAAGAAAGGTCTATGGCGCATTCATCTTGCCCGTGTCTACATATGGGCTGGAAACTGTAACCTTGACGCCTAAAAGTGCAGAACGCCGCAGAAAAACTCAAAAGAGCGATGAAAAGGCCCATGCTTGGAATCAGCCTACGAGACAGAATACGCAATACAGAAATAAGAAGGAGGACGAAGGTAAAATACATCATCGAACGTGTAGCTGAACGTAAGTGGCGGTGGGCTGGGCATGTGGCCAGGCAGGACTCCAATAAGTGAACAATACGTCTGGTAAAATGGCGACCACGATTAACAAAAAGAAGTGTTGGAAGACCCCAAAAGAGATGGCTAGACGATATCAAACAGTCTGTGGATCGAAACTGGCACCAACTTGCCCTAGATAAGGGCATGTGGAAAAATTTGGAAGAGGCTTATGTCCAGCAGTGGATAAATGAAAGCTGACGAAGAAGAAGAATATGTCCAATTTAGAATGGCCGCGGGTCGGAATGAGGCGGTTTCTGTTTGATTAGTCATTGTGGGTAATGGTTTTGTCGTCGGTTTTCGAAAGCTTTATTGCGTATTGAAGATGTTATTAAATTTGGTGGCAACCATCTTGTTGTATTTTACGTGTTGTCGTAGGACAATGTAAAGCTGGCCTAATGCTCGAATTTTTTCTAACCCTTAAACATTAAACTTTGGCGTTCGAAGTGGACGATCTTGACTTGACCTCGTTCCTTTTCTTGTCAAACCCTCCTAAGAGGGGGTAGTGCGTAATCCTTATGAAAAGTTTATGAATTTCTAATTCGCCCTTACGGGGTTAATCTTATTTCGGGCTAGAGAAGTTGGCATAGTTGCCAGTTTGGTGTAGTACATTAATTGACTGCGGATTTGCTGGATTTTGTCTGAAGTCAAGATTTTTTTTTGGTAACTGGCCACGTGCGAAAGATTCCGGAATAAAATACGTCGTCGCCTTCCTCAAGGGGTGCCTGTAGGAGAGAGTCTTGCTCCCATTCGTCATCACCACCAAAAAACTATAATGTTAAATCCTGAAAAGTAATTTTTGGAGGAGATTTTCAATAAGGCATAATATTTCCCCAAAATAAATACTTTATTCTTTCCCTAATGATGGGATCCCTTGATATAAAACAACAATTATACAGTACAATTACAATCACATGTATAGATAATAAAGCAATAGAAAAGAAACTTACATAATTGACTATCTAAATTTGCCAAGACACTCTTACAAAAAATGGTAAATGGTGTTACTTACAACTTATGAAGTAGGTCTTTCTAAGTTAAAATTATTCTCCAAATTTATACCAGTGATAGTATATATACAACTCCAAAGCACTTCAAATCAAACTGACTTCTCCAAACTTGGTACACCACATCCTGCCGATGATCAACAAGGTCAAAACACGCAAATGGTTGTTTAAACTCAAAACACGCAAAAATATATCTCGCAATTAAGGCAAAACAATTGTTTGTCTTAGCAAAAAGTAAATATCTAACATTGAAATGATTACTCATGGGTTTTCATCTTACTTATAGAACAATCTATAGGGCCTATTGCCTGGTAATAGCCAGTCGAACAAAACAAATAGTGTCCATTCTAGAGACTTCTCCAAAATAAATAAACGTCAATTCCAAGAATCGACAACATGACAGCAACAGCAATACGTAAATTCTTCTAGAAAGATTGGAAAATAGAATTAATTCCACTGAAAGACTGCATGAAAATTTTGTAACTTACCACGTGGAGGTAGGATTCCAATAACTCAACAAAAACTTTTATAGGGAACCTCCATGACCCTGGTTCGAGTCTAAATACATAAACGTAACAAAAAATATCATAAAATAATGACCCTATTTATTTGAACCAGTCCATGAGGATTTACACCTCGAAAAGGCCCCACAAAGGACGCCGGCTTATCAACTCCTCGCCGGTCTAACGCAAAAGAAAGAACCCGGAACGAATTTCAACACCTTAACTCCGAAACATTCCTACCAACTTAACTTAGTTGAAATAGTGAGTCCGAACGCAGGAAGAACCATCCACGTCGCAGCTCGGTTGATCGAACTTCTGCTCTAAACCATATTCGCCAAGCATCAAGTAAATACGCCTTAAAAGGAACCGTTACTTGGGAACGTCGCGTCGATTCTTGAGCCTGTATAACCTAACTGTCAAAATCATATGGTGTGCCTGTCTTACTGTTAGACTCATAGGTGAATTACACTTTGACACTTAAAAAATGAAAATACGAAATCTCTTCGAAAGATGAATAAATCAAAAGGAAACAATACAACAAAACACAATTAGATAAACGAATTATAATATACATTAGACGACTCTTATGATCTCCAAATCGTTTGAGGTAGGTACTGCTAGCACTTGATTTAAAATAATAAACATACTCAAGGTTACATTTTGTCGAACTTAGATTAGAGAAAAGCTTGTGTGCATTTTCCCGAGTGTTAAAAAGAGAGTTCAAGTATAAAAATCAATGAAGTTAATAGCCTAGCAAATTGGATTGCCCAAATTGCCCAACCAGAACTTTTAAAAGAGGTTTCCTAACCTAGTCGAGCACTTACGACTCTGCAAGGGATAAAAATCAGCCTTGATGTTATTATCTTATCATAAGTAACTAGTACATCCTACTGACACGTAAATATACATATATAAAGTGTATTCAATTACTTTCAAGACAAAACAAGGTAATGCACTTCATACACTGTACCTATATTGAAATAATCCAAACTAAATTGTGATTCTAAATAAAAATAAATATAAACTAAGCAAAGCTGTAGCATTTGTTTACGCCAAAATTTGAAAATGCTACAATGTTAATGGCATGTTATTATCTAGTATCTTCAGCGTTGTATTAGATTGCGTGTTTTATTTCTTTATGCGTTGTATTGATATAAATATTTTTGAAACTGTTTAAGTGTAAGCATAGCTTACCGAGGCTAATTTGCTACTACTATTGCTATTTGCTAGTGTGGTTCAATTAATGCTCAGTTTTTTTATGCTATATTTCCTCATTCTTACAATTTAATTCTTATTGTGGTAAATGACACACATTGTCGTACCGACTGATTAACTATCTGATTATAATAATTTTACATAATGGGATTTCATAAATTGAGTCGTTAAGGTTTATTTATATACAACTGCAGACACGTATACCATGGTAGACGCGCACAATGTTTAATAGTAATATTATACTGATGAGTTTTTATTACTAGTATGATGAGACGATAGATACCTTATGCATATTGCGCTTATCATTAATTTGTTGAAACTGATTTTGGATCTTTCGTAATAATTTGTTATGTTATATTGTTACTTCCGATATGATATGATCTAGTTCTATATTTGTGAGAATATATCAGGTTATTATTTACTTTCAATAAAGCTCTTTTACGGTTTTCTATATTTAGTTTTTTTATGTTATATTTCCTCATTCTTACGATTTAATTCATATTGTGGTAAATGACATACATTGTCGTACCGACTGATTAACTGTCTGATTATAATAATTTTACATAATGGGATTTCATAAATTGAGCCGTTAAGGTTTATTTATATACAACTCATTTAAAAGGGTTTTACGCTCAACAAAAAAAGCACTCTTTTGATTCTTAAGAAAAGGATTAATATCACACGCGTGTTAAAATCAACTTGTCAACACTAGTGTTTGAAAAATACTTATCAGTGTCATCCTTCTTGTCAAGTTAAAAAGTTAAATCAAATATGCCTTCAAATTGACATCATCTGTTCAAATAGAGGGGTGTTGAAAGTACTTTTGAGCACATGCGATTGAAAATTGTTTACCACGCGTGACATAAGGTACTTTCTAGCCAAGCTAACTCTGCTGTTTCTCATTTTCATAAGTGGTCATAGGAAAAATAATCTTCGAGGTATCTTCTGAATAAAGAAAGGTTATTGCGTGATGATAATAAATCAGAAAATGATCCACAGAGCATTGAAAATCTATTTGCCAACCGCTTCCAAGCTAACGAATTCTCAAAAATAGTGATTTGAGTTCAATCCGTTTAAACCCTGTTCAGTGTTCCTTGAGCCCACAACCCAAAAGAAATACAGTGAATTATTAATTAGTTAAGGAAGTCTCACATGACATTAGTTTACCATTGATAAATTACTGTTTTCAGGCGAATGTTTCTATCAAAAGTTGTAAAAAAGAAGCATTACAAACCGAAGACTGTCAAAAGGTAATGCCTATTTGTCCTTTCGATAGTATAAATGTTATTATTATTATTACACAGTCTTACCTATCAGTCTTAGGGCAATTAGATCTGCCGCGCTATTCGATGGCGCCGTCACCAAAATTCTACACTCCGGGATCAGTCTTACCACCTGCAGGATGGACTCTATAACGGTGACAGTTTTGCCCGTACCGGGCGGACCAAACACGATGTACGGTAAGGGCCTCGACGCTCCCTTTAGAATATTCAGGACGGCGTCCTTTTGTTTGCAGTTCAAATTTCGATTGTACCTAAAAATAAAACACACTGATTAAAATGGACGGGAAATATATATTTTTAATTCTTATTTTTATGCGGTACCGATCGTACTGAAGTCCACTTACCACTCTATTTTCAAATGTTTCTTAGCCGCATCCACTTCAGTATGTGGCACCCTATTTCCATCTTGATCTACTAAGTAACTGTTGCTCGTCAGATCATGTTCCTTCTTACTACCACTAACACCGTTAATCTTCTCTCTTTCGTTTATCAATCTAGCTTCCCTAGCTTTACGTATCAAGTCCACGGCGCTGGCTTTACTATCTGCACTTGGCGATTTACTGTGCTCGACTGGTTTAATATCATTGCCATTCAGGGATTGATTAATGTTTTCACACACTTTGGGGTAGGAATCGTACACAATGCGCACTTGAGGCTCTTTCTCAATGACTTTGCTGGGGAAAAGCCAGTCTTTGCCTAAATTTCTAGCCACCAAATATATAGCGTGGTGTTGTCTTTTATACGATGAGCGTCCTGCAAGAAAAACATAAGGATGGGCCAACGAAAATCACTTCAGCCCCGAATAAAATTAGTATAGACCTAAATTTGATTAAATAATACAAGTTTCCGAGACTTTACTGTTTGTATAGCATCAACTGAGACACACACACATTTTGGCTTTGTGTGTGCAGTTAGATAAAGAATATTTTGTGAAAAACCTCCCAGTAAACAGCAATTATTTATGTGCAACATTCTGTGCTTATCACCGATCATCAAAGATTCAATTCCCCCCCGAAAGCCAGGTGATATGGTTTGTTAACTTTAACTGCTGCAGGAATAAAGATTTTTTAAATGTCTTTTGTATTGCTTGTAAGTAGGTATTCCCCCAGTTGTTTGGATTGAGCTTCTGATGTCATGAAATTGGAAGGCTATACAATTTTATGCTCTCTAATATTATGAACTATTAAAAACGATTAAACTAATAATCAATTATCACCCTGTCCTAAATTTGAACTTGAATCATGTAAACATTCAAGCGAGCGACCGAGTAGCGCATTGTACCACCATACAAGGTGAGAGCTGCATTACAGGGACTTGCAAATGGTCAGATAGAAGCCAGAACTTTACAAGAATACTGAAGGTACTGTAAATTATGCTAAGCTTTGTAAAATGCGATGTGTCTTCTGAAATTGAGGTATCTCTCTTTTTTTTAACCTAGACGTTTTAACAAGCATTGGGGCCCAACGCTATCAGGGTGGAGGAATGTGTGAACTATTAAAAACATTTAAACTACTAATTAATTATCAATCTGTCCTAAGTTTGAACTTTAAGTGGGAAAATATTATGTAAACATTCAAGGTAAATTATAAACAACGCAAGCAAATAGCGCAATCAATACACATAGAACAAAGGCTTATGAACCTTAAAGTCGCAAAGGTCGGCACACGAGGTTAAACCGCTGGTGTAATCTGGTGTACAGATTTTGTGTAATCATGTGTAATCTTGAAATCTATGTGTAGTCATGTGAAATCTGCATGTACTTATGTGTAATCGGTGTGTAATCAACGAGTAATCATGTGTCATCCGTGAAATCTTGGCGTGTAATCCTGTATAATCCATGAAATAGTAGTGAAGTCCCTGTAATCCTTATGGTATTTTTGTGCAATTATCTAATATGCCCATGCACAATAGCTATGCATAATTCACAAGGTACATGTCGCAACGTCGCAACTACCTATTCGATGTCCTAAACAGTGTTGCCAAATGCCCGATAATATCGGAATCTACCATCATTTAAAAAAAGTAATGTATACAAGAAGCCATATTCGGAAAAAATTTCAATGGTAATAATAATAATAATAATAATAATAATAAGCCCTTTATTTCCAACAGGCAATGGCCCAATTACAGGAAATTCACATACAAGTTAAGAACAAGTAATTCACAAAAATATTGTTACACAAAGAAAAATAATAAAATATAAAATAAATAATAGTTATAATTAAAATAAACTAGTAAATTAAACTAAGACTAAAAATAAGGAATGTAGAGGAACGAAACGGATCAAGAACTTTACGAATAACGCAAAGTAAGTTAGGGAAACTAAAAAAACAAATTAAGCCAAAATAAGAAGTGACAAAGAAGTATGGAACGAAAACAAGGGAAATACATATAAAAAATGAAGATGAAGAATGTGGAGATACAGTTAAGGTGGAAAACCAGACGCCTCACGCAGATATTTCAGGACGTTAGACAAGCTGCTGGTATGTAGAATGTAGATGAGAGGCGTCTGATACAAGATTGAATTTTTTGCACATGTTATACATGCGGCTCTGGTATAGAATATTAGATATCTCCAATCTCAGACTGAACACGGGTTGTTGTCTAGCTCCTAAACGCGGTACATGAAATGGTATACTTTCCAAACGAAAGAGGCAATCGTTCACATCATTGAGAAGCTTATAAAGGAATGTCAGCGATTGTGAGTCTATGCGCGCAGACAGCGACAGTTCCCTGAATCTAGACAACAAAAGGTTATGATCAAACCCTTTGCATGGGTAGATACCTACCGTCCTCTCTGAACATAAGATACTTGAGAAATCGCCTCTGCATCACAGCCTGCAACGAATCAATGTGGCAATCATACCACGGCCACCATACGAGTGACTCATAATCCAGCCTTGTTTCAACGAAGGAGTAATACCTAAAGCGTTTAATGACAAAGATGTTGGTAAAATTTGTGTGGGATAATCTCAAATATGTTGGAGAAGTTACATATGATGGAGATAGGACGATAATTCTCAATAACTGGATCGCCCTTCTTATCATTGAAATCGATTTAGCGCCAGACTTAATCAATAATTTTTACTGCTCTTACAAAGGATATTATTCAAAATTCCAATCCTGTTGAAAACTTGAAAAGCAACGCAAAGGTTGATAATTCTTTCTTCTTTGTGCCGACAGATCTGACTGAATTAAAAGAGGTAATGTCAGGTGTTAAAAATAAGAAGAGTTCTGGGGATGATGGTTTAGCATTGACATTTTTTCGGGGACTGCCAGGTACGGCTCTTCAGATCTCAGTATTTGCATAAATTACTCTTGGGAATCAGGAGTTTTCCCTAATTGCCTTAAGCTTGCAAAGGTCATACCTCTTCATAAAGGTGGTGGCTTAGAGGATCCATCTAATTTTAGGCCAATTTCACTATTATCCAGTCTCTCTAAAATTATTGAGAAATTCGTAAAAAACTAATGTCCTCCTTTTTGGATAGGCACAGGGTGTTCTGCAGAAGCTTTCTCATTATGGGTTTAGGGGAGTAGACTTGGCATTGCTGAAGTCTTATCTACCAAATCGTAAACAAAAAGTTAGCATTAATTCCACCGAATCTGATGTTTTAGTGAATTCCTGGGGTGTCCCTCAGGGCTCTGTCCTGGGGCGCTTACTGTTTTTGATTTTCATAAACGACTTGGCCTCCTTGGACATCACAGGTCATTTTACGTTGTTTGCAGAAGACACCACAATCTTGTGGCACTGCAAAAATCATCACAGCTTGCAGGACACAGTTTTATCGGATCTCATGCAGATGACATCTTGGTGCAATTCTTGTACTTAACTTTGCCAAAACCAATATTGTGTCCTTTAGATCAGACCGACTTTTTAATATTTCTCTCAACAATATTTCTATTGCGAATAGACTCGAAGCAAAGTTTCTAGGTTTTACTGTTGATGGCAAGCTGAGTTTTGAGGGACATGTTGCACTTGGCAAAAATATTTCTTCTGGTAGCTATGCAGTCATAGTTACTGCTGGTGAGCTCGGAAAGTCCATGGGAAAAAAATGTTTATTATGCCCTTGTGGCATCTAGGATGAGATATGGAATGTGCCTCTGGGGATCGATTTGTCAGTATCTGTTTAATTCAATATTTTTAATTAAAAAACATGCTATTAGATATTTATGTGGTGCTAGTAGTAGAGATTCTTGCCGACCTCTATTTAAAGAGGAAATAATTTTAACCGTGTGTTGTTTGTTTATTGTAAAAACAGCATCACTTAATCACAAAAATCGTGAAGAACTGAACACTAGCAATGTTACCCATACAACAAGGCAAATACACAATTTACCTCTTCCCATTCCCCACTCATCTTTAATAAAGAGATCTGTAATCTATGAAAGTTAACAACATTCCAAATAGTTTGAAGTAATTTCATTTAAAACGTTTTAAACGAGACGTTCAGGCATTGCTGGTTGGTATGGCTTACTATACACTTGACGAATTTTACACTGAAGCATATTAGTTCTTCAATCCAATAATTATTGTTCTTTACTGACGAGGATCTATGTGCTATTTACGTATGTATAAATATTTGTTTGTTAGTTAAGAAAATAATTTATCCCCGATTTTCTTTTTTTGTTTTTTTTGTGTTTTGTTTTTCTTTTCATCCTCATAGAGTTTTAAATTTTTATATTATATAAATATGTTTTTATTTAGTTTAAGACTTCAGTAATTGTTTATTGGTAGGATTGATAACCTTTGTGTAGACATCTCTTCTTGGAATTGACTACTTACTTATTTAATATGTTTCCTATTGGTTATTATAATATTGTTACGTTTTTCCCGTGGGTTCTTAACAGAATTACAACTTTGCTATTTTCAACTAATACTCTCTTTATTCACTACCACTGTATACAATTTAACACTCTAAACTACTCTTATAACTTTACAACTAATATCTATTCAACACTCAATGATTAACTGAACTGAACTCTAACATTTGCCATAGGTCTGCTTATATATAATCTCCAATCTATCACGAATATTCGGGAAGTATTCCGAGGCCACTCTATATGATCTCGACGAGGCCATCGAGATAATTCCAGCGATCCTGAAACTTCGCGGCCGGCCGGGCGATGATTCATACAGACAGATAAGCGAGCGGCACGGCGGCTAGTTCTATAGGGTAGCACAAGACGGTTGTTAGTCGTGACATTGCCTCCCTCTTAAACCTCATCGTCCCGATCAGCTACTTCATGTCCGTGATATGCTTTCAGCCTGTCGAGGTGGACTACTTTCAGTTTGCTTCTGGGGCTACACGCTGAATTCTATACACTACGTCATTAATTATTTTGATGACTGTATAGGGCCCTTCACATACTGGCGTAAGCTTGGGAGATCTTCCTTTCTTCCTTTGCGGATTATATAACCAGACTTTGTCGTTTACCTGAAATCCAATAGAATTAACTTTGAGATCATATCGTGTCTTCATTCGGCCACTGGCTTTCTCCGTGTTTTCTCTGACTAATTCATGGACGCATAGTAGCTTTTTCTTAAGGGAGTCTGCGTAGTCTTGAATTTCCATATCCTGGTTGTCTGGCGTTCCGAATAATAGGTCACAGGGTAAACGGAGTTCTCTTCCAAATAAAACCATGGCTGGTGTTAGTTCTGTCGCGTCATGGACTGCTGATCTATAGGCCATTAAAAATAGCGGTATGTGTTGGTCCCAATTCTTCTGATGTTCATCTACGACCTTTGACAAATGTTCTTCAATGGTCTTGTTAAACCTCTCAACCATGCCGTCTGATTGTGGATGTAAGGCGGTAGTCCGTGTTTTATGGATGTTGAGTAAATCACAGACTTTCTTGAAAACCTTGGATTCGAAGTTGCGTCCTTGATCTGAGTGCAACTCTAACGGAACACCAAATCTACTGAATAAGTTATTCACAAGGACCTCTGCTATGGTAACAGCTTCTTGATTGGGGATCGCAAATACTTCAGGCCAATTACTGAAGTAGTCAATTGCCACTAAAATGTACTTGTTACCATTATTTGTTTCTAGAAAAGGGCCAGCTACGTCAATGGCGATACGTTCAAACGGTAGGCCCACATTATACTGTTTCATTTTGCCCCTAGATCTTGTTTTGGGTCCTTGGCTTGCGGCACAGGTTGAGCACTGCCGACACCACGATTTCACATCCTGGCAGTAGTTGACCCAGTAAAATCTTTCGCGAATCTTGTCAATCGTTTTGTTCTCTCCGAGATGAGCACCAGACTTTCCATTTTGAACTTCTTCCAGAACTTCCGATATCTTCCTCCTTGGTACCACTAACTGTGCCTTCACTACTTTTCCATCGGCGCTTTCCCAGGCTCGTTTAAGAAGTCCATTTTCCACCACTAGGGAGTCCCACTGAGCCCACAGAGTTTTAAAAGCAAGTCTTTTAGTTGATATCTCGCTCCAGCTTGGTCTGGGTTGATGTTCTTCTTTAGCTCTTAGCAATAGTGCCATTTCACTATCTTCAAGCTGATCCTTTTTAAGTTGCTCTGTGGTCCACTGCTGATCAACCTCAAATTTCGTTTGCCTAATGGGAGTAATTCCTTCTTGTTGATCTATTCTTTGGCAATGCTTACAATTATCCTCGCATGGCCTTCTGGATAAAGCATCTGCATTATTATGCAATCTCCCTGCCCTGTGCTTAACCTTAAAGTTATATTGTTGTAACTTTTCAAGCCACCTGGCTACCTGTCCTTCAGGCTGTTTCATATCCAAAAGCCATTTAAGTGCTGCATGATCAGTCCTTAACAGAAATTCTTGCCCGTACAGATATTGATGGAAATGCTCAACAGACCGTACTATTGCCAAAAGCTATTTTCGGGTTACACAGCAGTTACGTTCAGATTTCGAAAGTGTTCGACTGTAGTATTCTATAACCCGTTCTTCTCCTGCTTGTACTTGCGATAAAACTGCTCCGATGCCGGTGTTGCTGGCGTCTGTGTCCAATACAAATTTACTCGTTTGTTCCGGATATCCCAATATTGGACTAGAACATAGAGCCGCTTTTAATTTCCTGAACACAGAATCACAGTTATGATCCCAGTTATAATTTGCTCGTTCTTCAGTGAGCTTATGTAAAGGTTCAGCTATATTTGCAAATCCTTCGACAAATCTTCTATAATAAGTACATAATCCAAGGAAACTCCGCAGTTCGTGTTTGTCACGAGGACGAGGCCAGTCTTTGATTGCTGTTATCTTTCGTCCATTCCCCAAGTACTTCAGCTGTCTCACCGGTAACTGTACGTAAAACTACATTCTTTGATATGGGTAGAACTTCTACTCTATTTACTCTGTTGGACCTTATCAAAGATCCGCCGCACCAGTGTCAACAGTAATTGTTATGGCTCTTCCGTTGATCTTTCCTGTAATTGTTAGACTGTCGGCGGCTTTTCCTAGGCTTTTTATGGAGACGATCCTGGGGGCTTTATCTTCTTTAGCCAACACCCGCCCCGCAATGTTGACTAATTGAAGTTTTCCTGATTTGACTTGGGGGCCCTAGCGTCTCTGGATGGAGATCTAGACCGTAGTTGTACTCGGCAGTCTCTTTTGAAATGTCCAGTCCTGCCACATCTATAGCACGGTTACGTGGCCTATCTTCCATTGGCTCCCGGAATCTCGCCGTGGCCTGAAGAACTTCCGTTAATTTCTTCAAAATTTCACCCATCTCATTTAATTCACAGCTGTTTGTAGGCTTTTCTTCCTGGATGGATACGGCCCTGATTTTTGGCTTGGAGATGTTACAGGCCGCTCGACCCAAAGCTTCACTGCTGTTATCAAATTTGGCTAGGCGTAGCATTTTCTGAGTTTCTGGATCTCTGATACCATCCACGAAATATTGGGCAGCAAGTTCCTCTTGAAATTCCTCTGTCGCTCCCGGGTAGGCCAATTGAATGAGACGTCTAATGTCTGCCTCAAATTCTTGCAGGTTTTCACCAGGCTTCTGATGCCGAGACTTTACTTGTGCCTGATACAGTTGTCTTCGGTGTTGGTCTCCAAATCGTCTCTCCAGGACAGCTACAAGTATGTCATATTTCCCTTGTTGGCTGATAGGAATGGTCTGCAGTAGTTCCAGGGCAGATCCACGAAGCGCTACCACTAGTGATGTAGCCATTTCTTCATTATTCCAACTTTAGCAACAGCAGCGGCTTCAAATTGTCTTTTGTACATTGTCCAGGATGTTTGACCGTCGTACGTTGAAGGTTTGATGTTTTGTCCTGAGGCAAATGCCCTCTCGGTGGGTGCTTGATGTGTTAGTATGGTAAATTCTGCTTGTAGATTCTTCACTTCTTTCTGTACGTCTCCTACTTCTTTTTGTACATTTCTAACTTCTTTTTGTACATTTCCAACTTCTTTTTGAATATTGTTTACTTCTTTTTCAAATTTCTCATTTTGTCCGTCCAATATTTTCTGTAATTTTCCTTGCTCGCCTACAATTACATCCAGCATCCATTTCTGAAGCTGGTCCTGCTCTGCTTACCTTTTCTCCTCCTGGTCTTGTAAAATTTTCTGAAGCCGGTCCTGTTCTGCTTGTCTTTTTTCTTCCTGGTCTTGCAAAATTTTCTGAAGCCGGTCCTGTTCTGCTTGCCTTTTATCTTCTTGATCTTGAAAAATTTTCTGTAGCCGGTCCTGTTCTGCTTGCCTTTTACGTTCCTCCTCTTCCCGATCCGCCTGCCTCTCAGCATTTAAATTATCCATGAAATCGGCCAACATTTTATTTATTTGCTCCATTTCTGCCGTTTGGTGCCTCGTATTGACCATAGAATATTATAAAAATTTGCCATAATCCACCAATCAAACGGTCTCGTTGACGTACTTGTACCTCTTCTCGAAAAATACTTCGCAAGTCCGGTCCCTTCACAATCCGACTTCTGATACCAAATGTTACGTTTTTCCCGTGGGTTCTTAACAGAATTACAACTTTGCTATTTTCAACTAATACTCTCTTTATTCACTACCACTGTATACAATTTAACACTCTAAACTACTCTTATAACTTTACAACTAATATCTATTCAACACCCAATGATTAACTGAACTGAACTGAACTGAACTCTAACATTCGCCTTAGGTCTGCTTATATATAATCTCCAATCTATCACGAATATTCGGGAAGTATTCCGAGGCCACTCTATATGATCTCGACGAGGCCATCGAGATAATTCCAGCAATCCTGAAACTTCGCGGCCGGCCGGGCGATGATTCATACAGACAGAGCAGCGAGCGGCACGGCGGCTAGTTCTATAGGGTAGCACAAAAACGTTCGGACGGTTGTTAGTCATGACAATATATTTTGCTTTATCGACGGTATTTACATCTTTTGATAATAAAGTTTTTTTTGACTTTGACTTATGAATGGGACAGACTCTTGCAACCTTCCAGGTTTCGGGAAATATGCCCAGTTCCAGGATCAGATTGAAGATATGATACAGTGGCTCAAACAAAACGATGGAACAGACTCTAAAAATGAAGTGGGGGTCAGAAGTGATCTTGTTTTGAAGTTTTTTGCTTGCTGCAACTATATCATCAGTAGTTATTGGTGAAATGTCGATGCTATCGGAATACTGCATTAATGGATCAATATTTGTAGGCTTGTTGTAGAGAAATACTACGCTGTTATTTATGATAAGGAAGAGTAATTGAAGAAGTCAATAGCGAATATTTTAAATTAAAAAATTTGAAATCTGTATTAGGATACCTAATTTATTTGGCCCAAATCAGACGACGTCGATATTGTTCATTTCAATTATATATTTTATGGCCCCATGGATTTGGTTGGAAACCATCCAATTCAAATTACCAGAAGTTGCCTGTTGTAAATTTAAAGACATTATACACAAAAATTAAATACGTAACTTAACAGATACTACCTCACTCCTTTTTCTTCCCAATGAATATATTTTAAAATGGAAAAAAGCATATTATTTCTACTTCGCGGAAATTCATAATATTATTATGTGCAAATATTTATGTAAGACGAGAATCTCTCGTCTCGACGGCATCATTAGCTCTAATCATTGCTGCAGTCCACAGGGACGGCCGGCAGTCAGATTTTCCGCTTTCTACAACGCGATGCTCTGTTACCAAAGGCCTGAAACGCAACGAGGACATTGCAAATACCCACCTGGTATAATCCTGACGGAATAGTCCTCTCCCTTATACCTGTCGTGAAATAGACAAGAAAACTTTAAATACACGTGTTTAGCACCGACTCTGTACACGTTTCCTTCGTACTCTTGGTCGGACACTTTCAAAGGATCGCTAGCCATTATTCTATCACCTAAAAATAGAAAGTATGGTAAATCCTCTCATTTTCTCAGCTACTAAGCGGGGAGAGCCTACCCAAAACAATGCTAGGCCTTCGTTCAGCTAAGTTTTCGATTTCCAGCATGAGAAAGTCGCCATTTTGTATAAAACAAGTCCTGTCCTGGTCGTATTGCCTTATGAACATGATGTTTGTTATTTCGTCCATGTGCAGAAGCGTGTGAAATTTCTCTTCGTAATTCATTGGATTCTAAAATATATATGCTATTTTTATAATAATTCATCAATACATCTATTATTGTATTTATTTATCAGCATACATCTTACAGGGTTAAGAAAAGCCTAACTAGAAGACAGGGTTCATAATAAGAAACTAAGGATATTGTGAACTACTAAAATGCATAAACTACTAAATAAATATCACCCTGTCCTAAGTTTGACCTTGAATTTGGAAATTATTATATAAACATTTAAAGGCCAAGTATAAACAACGCGATGAGTCAACGGAAGCGATTATGAACCTTAAACATGCAACATGCAACGATCAGCACATTTAATGATATTGTGAACTACTAAAATGCATAAACTACTAAATAAATATCACCCTGTCCTAAGTTTGACCTTGAATTTGGAAGTTATTATATAAACATTAAAGGCCAAGTATAAAAAACGCGATGAGTCAACGGAAGTGATTATGAACCTTAAACATGCACCGATCAGCACATTTAATGATATAAATACGCTAGCGAACTATCAGCTCGACAGATTTTTGTTTCTCACCTAAACCAGTTCCTGGCCTGTCCACATGAGCGCTTTCAGGTTCTAATCTATCCTATTCTCCGCACCCTAACCTAAGCTTGGCTCAATCACATGCAGCGGCGGATCTAGGGACGCGTTTACCTCAGGGCAAAAGATATTGATGGGCCCCTACCCCTTGTATATTTTAAAATTAAGTTAAGGCATCGTCGGGCCCTTCTGAACCTTGGGCCTCAGGGCGGCGCACCGAACTGCCCGGTGATATGTCCGCCACTGATCACATGGTCGCGAGGTTTGGAGGTTTCATATCCGCAGTAGGAAAAGTCGAATCTATGATATATTTGTCAAAGTTCTTGTAACGGAATATAAGTTTATTCCGCTCCACTAAATTCAGTTCAATTACGAATGTTTTTCGATGTTTGGGATTTGAGTCGCCAGTGACATCTATTCGCGAATGGGTGTAAGTAATTATTTGGAAGCACAAGTACGCTATTTTATGCCTACAATTTGTGGAGTTGTTTCACTATAGATTACTATATTTAATAGTGGCATCTATTCGTGAATGGGCTTATCTCGTGTGATTGGTAATTGGTGAGCGCAGTACGCTATTTAATACCTATAATTTATGAATGTAATTTACTACAGATTACTATATTTAGTATATATTAGGTATTTCTTTGGCCTGACGCTACGTGACCTAATGTGGTAATCACATGATATAAATTATCCAATTAAAACATCGGAAGGGATAATTTGAGCAACGTCAAGAATTTTGAAAGCGAGGTCGTTTTATCTTTGTGGCGACGCTGACACGGATGAGTGCTGGTTTTTAATCTTGAAATATTTTATTCATCTTGCAGTGTATTTAACTAATTCTTTCAATTTTAAATACATAATTAATATTTGTCCATGATTCGTTTAGTCTTATTCGACTTAAATAAGAATTTAGCATTCTTATGTTACATTTTTATTTAGCTTACATCTTCTGTAATCTTAATTTTTGTCGTGACCGTTGGGTAAAGATACCGATTTATTGGTGAATAATTGCGTCTCCCATTAGTCAAATTCATGTAATTTGAAAGACGTTTAGTCCAAATTTACAGAGAACGTAATCGTTTAGCGGGCACGCACATTATTTTACGTATTTCCATTCAAATTGAACAGTATTATTTGGGGAATTCTTGAAGTAAGTTCTATATATTCCTGTAAAAGATGATGTTCAGATCTCCCGCATCGACTCCGGTGCATTTTAGAATCTCAATGAGCTTTTGGTGTGAGACACAGTCGAAAGCTTTTCGGTAGTCAATAAGGCAAGTGTACATATCGACATTCATGTCCCTGCATCGCTGTGTGAAAACGTTGAGAGAGAAGAGAGCCTCGCGCGTGCCCACTCAGTTCCTAAATCCAAATTGAGTTACGCCAACCTGTCCCTCACATCTGACTGCGGGTGTGGAAGATACGGAGAAAGACCTTGAGGGCGTGAGACATCAGGCTTATCATTCGGTGTCAGGGAAGCAAATCAGATGTACTTTAAGAAAGGAATAGGAAGATCTTCCAATCCACAAAGGGAAGCATGGAAGGTGGTTAATGAAATAAGAGGTAAACATAATGTTACTAGAATTACAGATACAAATTTGTCAGCAAATGAGATTAACAACTTCTATTCTAGTATTGCTGTAAATTTGTCAGATAATATAAAAATAAATAGAAACTTTAAAATTTTTATGCAAGATATAAATGTTCAAGAATCTTTCTTTTTCTTACCAACTAACATTCATGAACTTAAAGGAATGCTAGCAAAATTAAACAGAAATAAAAAGCCTGGATGGGATGGTATCTCAACTAAAATTTTGCTTAAACTTCCTGATGTGGCTTTGAGATTCTGGCAGAATATCTTTTGAATCAGAGATTTTCCCAGATAGTTTAAAGATAGCTAATGTTGTTCCTCTCTATAAGAGTGATGATCAAGGCAGCCCTGCCAACTATAGACCAGTGGCTTTGTTGCCAATGCTTTCTAAGATTATAGAAAGAGTAGTTAAGAATCAGATCATTACTTTTGCAGAGAGAAATAGCATACTAAATTCAGCACAATATGGCTTCTTAAAGTCCAGATCTACAAATGATGCTATTTTAAATTTTTTAGAAGTGCTGTATTTAAGCATTAATGATCAAGAGACTTCAGCAGCGGTGTTTTGTGATTTGGCAAAAGCCTTTGACTGTGTCAATCATAGAACGCTGCTGCAAAAATTGGAGATCTATGGAATTAGGGGTATCTGCTTAAGCTGGTTTGAATCCTACTTGAGCAATAGGATTCAATCAGTTATATATAAAGAATCTAAGTCTGATCAGAGGGTTATCAATTGTGGAGTTCCCCAGGGCTCAGTGTTGGGTACTGTTCTGTTCTTTATTGCGAGTTTGAATATTTCTGGTAAATTTACATTGTTTGCTGATGATGCCACCATTTTATGGAGCTGTGCAAATGCAGAGTACTTAAGCAGAATTATGAATCATGACCTAGCTTTGATAAAGGAATGGTGTGATTCAAACAAATTAACCTTAAATGTTTCAAAGACGAATATAATGACCTTTAAAACAGCCAATGTTCAGTTTCCTTAAGCGATAATGTGTTAATTAATGCAACAGAAAATAAGTTCTTAGGATTATATATTGATAATAAGCTGAAATTTGAAACACACATTTTACAGTTAAACAAGAAATTATCCTCTAATTGTTTTGCTTTAAAAGTTATAGCTAATGAATTAGATAAAAACATGTTACGACAGGCCTATTTTGCATTAATAGAATCTCATTAATTGGTATGGCATATGTTTTTCGGGTTCTTGTGCAGCTGATGCACACAGTATTTATTTTGCAAAAGAGAGCATTAAGATACATGAATAAGGCTAAATTGAGAGATTCAAGTAAACGTCTCTTTCTTGCACACAATATATTGACTCTGCCCTCTATTTTTATCTTGAAAACAGTTTCACTGATTCACAAAAAATATAGGCACACTCTAGTTAGAAATATAAGCTCTCATAACACAAGACAAACATTTGAACTGTTGTTGCCTATTCCTAAGTCTTCACAGGTGCATGGCTCCATTATTTTTAAAGGGCGTAGGCTTTTCAACCATTTACCAGTTAGCTTAAGAAGGATTTATGATGAAAAGAGGTTTAGGGGAGAAGTGAAAAGGTTACTACTAACTAGGGCTTATTATGATGTTCAGGAGTTCTTCAATGAGAAATTTTAACTGTATGGTTGTTTATTTTTAAGCTGTTTTGTTTCAGTTTTATATTGTATTTATATATACTTTTTATTTTTTAAATACCTATTTTGACTGTGATATATATGTATGTATAGATGTACTTGTCCCATTTTTAGATTCAACTATATTCAATATTATTCTATGAATTTTACTATTGATCCCTTATATACATGTATATCACTACTTATATTTACTGTTAATATTTTACTTTTTACCCTTATAGATTTTAAAATGTTTGTTTGTCTCTAGGTGTTAGTGTTTGTATATTTTCTTTCTCTTTTTGTATTGACATTTATTTGTTTTGTATGTTTGTATTATATGCTTTGTCAATAAGATGTTATATCTTCAGATAATAAAGCAATTTTGGATTGAATTGAAAAATTGAATTTTCGGTAGAATTTCTTCGAATTTTTCCTCATAGTATTGCTGGTTTTAATATTATTTCTTTCCAGGCTTATTTAATTAAATTTTCAGTTTATTTGTTACATCAAGCATATAATTATTAGCACTCGCTCTGTCTCGTCTCAACACTGATGTACCGACATTAATTTGCATGTCATTTCATTTATTTATTTAATCTCACATGTGTAAATTTACCTTGTTTTTTTTATGTTTTATCTAAATTTCTATGTCGATGTGAGATAGTGATTATCTTATCTATATCTTTAATTAATTAAGGCGTAATTTCGCTCAATTATCGTTTATGTGCCAAGGGCCAAATAAAAAAAGGAATTGAAATACTTATTTGGAGTTATAAGACTTATTTATAGAGAGTTTGTACATCTATTTTTCTATTTATCATTAAACTAAAGTTATCTTTTATTTAGATTTGCCGAGAGTCAGTAATTGGAACGCAATTCCATTATTTTCTTTTGAATTTAAATTTCAGTCATTACTTCTTTTAAATTTCATATTGTAAGTAAAGAAAAGGATATCTTGAGTAACAGT
The DNA here is from genome assembly GCA_016904865.1 of Pissodes strobi. Classification (NCBI taxonomy): domain Eukaryota; kingdom Metazoa; phylum Arthropoda; class Insecta; order Coleoptera; family Curculionidae; genus Pissodes; species Pissodes strobi. The sequence goes on along the minus strand of MU182531.1, from coordinate 252,550 downwards.
AGTTATTTATAATTTTTGCTCAACTTAAAATTGTAATTTAAGTTTTCTGATTATACCTGCTAGTAAATTTTCAAATTGTTGATTGCTTCCTCCTGTGTAACAGTCTAACTGAGGTCCACACAATATTCCCCTGACTATTCTTTAATTAGCGATATACATTGGTCTAAGACTAGGTTAATATTTTTTTGCAGGTTTTCTATGTTGGAGGACGAAAACATCGTACTTGGCAAGTAGCAGGTGTTCGTCCACTTACTGTGTGCTCTGAGGGATTCGATACGATAAGAACCAAGTGAGACCTCGATAAGACCAAGTGACATTTACTTTGGAACAGGCAGAAGCGGTTCCAGTAGAGATTCCAATACGATCGCATGGTTACAGAATAGTTGGACAAGCTAAGTATTAACCAATCAGAAGATAAATTGATTGTAAAGACCAATGATACCGTCTTATTTATTCATTCGTTTTTTTTTTAATCTTTTACATTAATTTTAATGCTCATTGCTAGTCAATTTATTCAAAAACTATATTTCAAATAATTTCATCAATTATATTTGTAATTTAATTATATTGATAATCCTCATTTTACATGAGACCATCACTCATACTCTCATATTTGTAATTTAATTGTAAAATTAATATATTGTTGTTTGAATTCCTTCGTTTAATTTATCGCAAGATTGAGGTCTGTGAGACACGAATTATAAGGGCAAATTTCTGATATTCTTATCTTTATAGTTATTGATACTTAAGTATTCATATTCAGTTCGCATTGTCTCTAGGAACTCTGGCGCCCAAAATATAAAAATCTCTGTTAATAAGAGAACATCGAACAACGCCCGAAGAAAATGAAAACAAGTCTCATGCATATAAAATGGCGCACAGTGCCATACTTAATTAAATAAATTAACTATCATGACAAATTGTCGACTGAGCAAGATTTTGTTTTGAGAAAGATAATTTTCTAAGTAGAATGTGTCAAGTACTTAAAAGTGCAGTGTGAACTTACTATCAAACCAACCTTAAATAAAACTCAATACAAACTCTTAACAAAAACTATAGTTACAAAACAATGACTAAAGACCGATAAACAATTCAAAAATATACCTCAAATCGAGAAAGCATGCGCACCTTAGTAATCGGGTATAATGTAATCTTATTACGTTTCTGACCAATTGACATTGTTATTGTTTTCGCATTAAGTCCTTGACCAATAGAAGTTGTTGTTGTTTTTAACTGAAGTGCTTTCTTTATCATCTCTTCTCCCCTGACGTAAATCGATCCCGAATCTGAGCTATATTCCTGCATGCAAAACAAGGCGTGGCATCGCGGATAAAACCTATCCCGACAATATAACGTCGTTGGCACCTTAAAACCCGCTATGTCAATTTTTTACAAATTTTGCAGGAATGCGAACAAGCCTCTTATTGCCATAATGACTTATAAAACTAATAATGTATATGTTGGGGAAACACCCCAACACGTGTAGAAACTATCGTTTTTCACCGTATAATTTGGTGATAACACCCTGTATGTATGTAGAATGAATGAGCCGTAATTAAACACAAAATAGATTTATTTCACCATGGGTACAACCCAATTTGTGCATTTAAATAAGTATATGCCAGTACTTCAAAACCTCTTAGTCCAAACCTGGACGGACGATCCCTTAATTCGAGAAAACCATTTCTACCCTTTTAATGTCAAATGAATTCGGTATGTGTCACCGCCCACTTTTATTATGTGGTTTTGCCGCTAGGCGACCTGCTCAAAGAAAGAAATAATCAAGTCAGTGCTCTGCTAACACTCCACGTTGCTGGATCGGTCTTGTCACCGCGCTCCAGCAAGTGCCTCTTCGCGCCAAAAGGTCAAATTCCTTTTTGGGCCAATTTCTCTTGTATGTACAAATATTAGAGAATATTTAGTGCACCTCAGTTATCCTTATATAAACAATTTTTTGTTGACCTTCTTTACTACATAGTCAGCATGACTATTAAAACTTGAATATCTATCAATAATTATACCTAAATATTTACATTCATGAATATATTTTAATTCAGAACCAAACAACTTTAATTTGGCAACATTTTGATTCACTTTATTATTAAGTATCATAACATTAGTCTGACATTTACAAACAATTTATTCTTTAAAAGCCACTCTTCAACATTCTCTAATTCCTGACCCATTCTTTTAACAGCAACATCAATCCTTTGATCACTAACAGAAATACATGTATCTTCAGCAAATAAATTCAATTTAGTACTCTGAGAGAAACGTTCATTTATATCATTGATATAGATCAGGAACAATATTGGTCCTAACACAGTACCCTGGGGCACTCCATATTCCACTAACTTTTTTTCAGATACAACTCCATTCACTTTTGTTACTTGATATCTTTCTAGCAGGTAACTTTCAAACCATTTGTAGGCTTTACCCCCAACGGCATATTTTGCCACAGTATGTTTCTATCGACAGTTTCAAATGTCCGTTTAAAATCAAGGAACACAGTCACTACATTCTTATCATTATCTATCAACTCTTTCCACTTTGAAATCACTAGCTGTAATGAAGTCTCACAAGAATGTTTGTCCCTAAACCCACTCTGATTATCTATGAGTATATAATTGCCTTTCAAATGTTCTAGCAACTGAACCTTCAGATGCATCTCTAATAGTTTTTCAATTAAAGGTAACATATTAATCGGTCTAAACTCTTCCACTTTCTAGGTGTTGCCAATTTTAGGAATGGGAATCACCATAGAAGTTTAAAAATCACCAGCCTCTGAAATTGAAGCATTTAATATCTTAGTAATTTTAACAATTAAAATATCTCCTTCCCTTTGAAGGATGTCTAGATCAATGTCATCAGTTGAAGACTGCTTTTTGATTCGCTTTATTAGACTTTTAATATCATTTGGACCTAAACTTTTAAATTCACCTAACAATGTTATATTTTCTTTTAATGGCACATTAATGATGTTCGGCATGATCACTCCATTTCGTTGCTACTCTTTTTGGTACCAGTTAATTCCTTTATATTTTTCCACATTGCTTTGCCATCATTCCTGTTCTGATCTATCACACGTTCATAGTGTTGTCTTTTTCTCCTTCTAATTAAATTAGGCACCTTGTTTCTTTGCTGTGTGTACAACAACCACTCTTGCCTGTCTCCGCTATATCTTGCCTGATAATATAAGTTATCTCTCACCTGCATTTGGCTTTCTACCTGTTCAGCAATCCATGGAGTTTTTGGGTAACCACTCTTTTTTCTTGCAATGGTGCTATGTTATTTAATACTTGACATACATTTTTATACATATTTTTAGTTAATTCATTAACATTTCCTACTTCCAACCAACTCTGATCTTGCAACATTGTCCTGAAATTCTGACTGTCAACTTTTCTTTTATCACGGCCAATTTGGGAATAAGTGAGCTTCTTCTCTTGTGTACCTTTATTTATGATAACCGGCACTATATCGTGATCACTCAATTTTGGTTTCCTTAACACAGTCGTGGCAATATCTCCATTGTTGTAGCTGATCTCATTGTGAAGAAGATCTTGCCATATCAATGTTCAAATCCCCAATAACACACACATGTTTATTTTTAATCGAAACGCCCTCAAGAAATTCATCCATATGTTTAAAAAAGTCACCTGTTCTTGAATTTGGAGATCTATATACTCCCACAAAGATGTTCCAGTCGATTTCAAACCAACAAAGCCACATAACACGCAAAGCACAAAGACGTCCCAATGTTTAAAATATGTTTATTATGAACAAAACATACAACTGAGTCAGTATGTCTGGTACTTGAATCACATCTAATACAAGAATAGTTAGCAATATTTATCTCTTGTTGAAATATATCCTCTGTAATACGAGCTTCAGTTAACATGGCAATGTCAATTTTTGCTTCCAAAAAGTATTTCTTGACTTCATCAAACTTATTCAAAAGACTCTGTACATTCAGATATTCTATTCTCAATTGCTATTCTCCTAAGAGATCATTACATATGTAGTTTATGTTATTCCTACGTAACTCTTCTACTTTCAATAAACACTTACATGAACGATCCCAGACAGCATGGTCAACATCTAAAGTTAACATATATTTAGAGTTTGTTCTTACACAATTGATGCACTTAAATTTTCTTTCTTTACATTCATTTTGATCATGACCTCCGCCTGCATCTTGGACATGCTCTTTTCTTAGTACAATCCCTTGCTATATGGTTAAACCCGTGACACTTATAACATTTCATTATTCCAATAAATTCATATACCTTACACCTGTACAGGCTTATAAATATTCCTTTCCCTTTTACAAAGAGTTCAGTGCATCTATTTCAGCTATTATACTGAACATTTTATTACGGTTTTCAGAGACATGCAATATATTGAGAAGAAAGTCTTTTGGCTGGCTATCAATGTTGTTATGCTGTATAATTTTTGATTTTAGGGTTTCTCTATCTCTGGGTACTGATTCCTGTATGCCAACAATTTTAATCTTCGGATTTGTCTTCCTTGGATGTAAGACTTCATAATCTGTTCCTAAGTCTTGTTCAATCTTCTTTCTAATATCTTCAGCACCTGCTTTGTTTTCGTACTCTAGAATGCACCCTCCTTTCCTGATATTCCTGCCCATTTGTACTTTGGTGTTGAGAGCTTCAATATCAATGCTAATTTCCAAGTCCTTTCTGAGTTCTTCTGAGCTCTTTTTCTTCTTTGACTTGACAATTAAAATCTCTCCTCTCCTTAGCTTGTAACTTTTCACTATACCTCCATGAGTCCGTGCCGATAATATATGTACCTCATTTTTTCTACTTTTTAGCAGATCAATTTCATTTTTAGAAGATCAATTATTTCATTTTTTTCTTCAATTATTACATCTTTACTTGTTATTACCTCTCTTAAAATTTGTGTGTGTTGTCCCTCCACACAGGCTGAACAATGGAAACACATTTTACGACCTCCTGCGAGTTGCAGGACCCTAACTACTGACGCCGTGAGGCCCCCGCAGTTCTTACATACTGGTTTTCTACACCCATCACACTGAAAAATACTTTCCAAGAGAATTTTATTTTGTTTACAAAAGTCGCAATTCATCTTTCATCATTCATTAACGTCTGTCTCATACTCTTTACTTGTGCCTGATAAAGTTGGCTTCTGTGTTGGTCTCCAAATCGTCTCTCCAGGGCAGTTACAAGTATGTTATATTTCCCCTTTTGGCTGATGGGGATGGTCTGTAGTAGTTCCAGGGCAGATCCATTTCTTCGTTATTCCAAATGTTAGCAACAGCAGCGGCTTCGGATTGTCTTCTGTACATTGTCCAGGATGTTTGATCGTCATCCGTTGGAGGTTTAATATTTCGTCCTGTGGCGAATACCCTCTCCGGTGGGTCCTTGATTTTTTTGTCTGGTAACTTCTGCTTCTAGATTTTTCATTTCTTTCCGTAAGTTTCCTACTTCTTTTTGTATATTGTCTACTTCTTTTTCAAACTTCTCATTTTGTCCGTCCAATATTTACTATAATTTTCTTTGCTCGCCTACAAAGTTTCAAAAGATGGCCGCTGCATGTGATGCACGAAGTTCAGAAATCGAAGAAAAAGTTAATTATAATTGTTGCAAGAAAAAGTATGTAGTACATTAACGTGTATAGTATGTGGAAGAGTCTTTCATAATTCTTGTATAGCGAGAGACTGGCAGGGAAAGCTAAGAATTCTTGATAAAACGTGAGTTATTTGTGCAGAACATGATCAAAACAATCAAACAATGGCGGACAAAGGGATAGAAATTTATTACCTTAAGACCCTGGTTAGTGAACTATGAAGCAAAAATCAGCTTTTAGAAGAAAACAGTGTGCTCCTGAAGGATAAAATCTGCACCCTTGAGGAAAAACATAGAAAATATGAAGCCGAAGTTACTGAAAAAAAAAGGTAAATATTCAACTAAAGCGGGAAAACAAATCTCGGCACAGACTACCAAGGTCAATGACGTCGATATTTTATCTCAAGAATCTGGGCCGCTATCTACGATGGCGATAACCCCAAAAAGTAGTATAAATAAACCAATGGACTTCGAGCCAATAAAACCAGTGTTCCCAAAACAAAAAGACCCAAATGCAAAACCCACCGAAAGCGAAAGTGAGGTTAACGTTAACAGTTCTGTCTACAATGCTGAAGCCGAAGAAATGAAAGATAATGGAAATTGGAAGATCGTACAGCGCAACAAACGCGGCCGAAAGGTCATTTTGAACAGCAGACCTGCACCAATCAAGGGAAGCAAAGAAAATGAATCATATCTGAAAGTTGCTAAGAAATATTGTAGGCTCTTTGTGCCTGGTTTTCCTGTGGAGACTAAAGAGGAAGACACAGCAAATTATCTAAAAGGTAATGGTAAATCGGACTCTATCTGTGAAAAATTAAAAACAAAAAGTGAAAAAATATATAGTTCTTTTAAACTTGGCGTCCCTTCGACCGACAGGGACACTGTGATGAGTGATGTATTTTGGCCAACAGGTATTTCTATTAATAATTTTTTAAACCTGAGAAATGTAGTGCCCCAGAGGAAGTAAATGGGCAACCTTGTGTGAATCACAGTTTTGCCCTTCTACATTGCAATGTTCGGTCGGTCAGGAATAAGTTCCATGAGTTGGAGGCATTCCTGAGCGACAGCGCATTTGATGTGGTGACTTTGACAGAACATTGGTTA
>MU182531.1:222263-240834 GCA_016904865.1 Pissodes strobi | reverse complement strand
TATAATTATGACTTAAAACGGTTTCTTATATTGCATAAAAAGTCCAAAAGTGTAAAGTTTCTAAAAATATATGAACATTTTCTTGTCTCTGGTGATTTTAGAGAATTTTACTTTCCCGCACACTTTCCCGCATAGCGTGCGGGAAAGTACTACTTTGCGCACTGAGTGGCGTGCGCAAAGTAGCTACTTTGCGCACGCTCGTAGAAAAATATGCTTTATTGTTTAAACATTACATATGTCATATGTCTAATACTTAACATAGTGATAGAGAGAGAAAAAAACACTCAATGAAAATATCAAACTTACACATAATATAAGACATAAATAAACACAAAATCAAACTTACACATATTATATAAAGAAAAAAAAATTATGTCACTATGTTCCCAATGCAACCTAGAGTCTGCAAAGTACTCATTTAGGGAGTAGTATGCCTCTTCAATGAGAACCTTCGTTACCGTTCTTTTAAATTGAGAAAGGAATGCAGACCCCCTTGCGCTTTGAGGAAGGTGATTAAATATATGAATACCCTCGTAAAATATAGACTTCCTTGTCAAGCTGGAAGGAGGTTGGGGAAGTCTAAAGTATATTTTGATTCCTGCTTGGGTATCTAGGATTATTCAAATGAAATGAAATATCTTTATTGAAATAGGTAAAAACCTAATATACAATACATCAACAATTCACAACAAAGAATACAGGTAGGTAGACAGTCTCAGTTTCCTAACAATTCTTACTATTATAGATTCTTACAAAGTCTAAATTTTGCTTTAGGCATAACATAACAGGTGGCAGATGATTGTAATCCTGAAAGCCTCTAAAAAATAAGCCCTTGAAGCCCTTGCATTTGATTCATATTGAATGACTGAAGCAAAAAAGTCAAAGTGAGGCTGAATAATAGCATTATAGACACAAATTCTTGTCTGGATAGATAAACCACTTGAAATTCTACTAAAGAAATAAAGTCTTTTGATGATCTTTTTTCGAATGTACTCAAAGTGTTGCCCAAAACTCAAGCATAAATCAAGCTGACAGCCCAAATATACTCAATACTTAATTTATTGGTAAATTGTACATATAATATAGTACTTTTACAGGTCAAGGAAGTCAAAGAATTCAGAATATACAAACTGGGAAAAGCCAGAATGTGCAATCTACGAAACATTCCTCTACAGTCCTGTTGGTACCCCGCACCAAGTATAACCCTCACACATGTCCTTTGCAAGCCAAAGATTCTTTGTGCGTGACTAGAATGCCCCCAGGAGAGAATTGCATAGGCCATATTAGCACCAAACAACCCATGATATGCACACATCAAAGTTTTAATAGAGACAGTGGCTGACAAATTTCGGATGAGATATATACAACGAGAGAGTTTATTACATAGATTTAGGACATGAGCCTCCCAGGTTAGACCCTGATCAAGGTAGACTCCCAAGAACTTTACTTCCATGATGCAGTCTCTTAAAAGTTCAGAATCTGCTTGGTTTCTTCTCAAAGAAAAGTTTATATGTCTTAGAAGCGTTTAGACACAGCTTATTGCATAGAAACCAAGCAGCAATACTATCTTTGGTGGACTGAATACCACTGTCATTAATATTGGAGGGGTGGTAACTCTTATATGAAGTAGTGTCATCTGCAAAAAGGACTAGGTTGCTGTCATGGAGATTATCTAAGTTGTGATAAGCAAGATCATTCACATATAGCCCTGAGGAACTCCATATTTTATTAGTTGCACATCCGAGTCACCATTATTATACGAAACAAACTGAGTTCTGCCAGTTAAATAAGATCTTAAAAGCTCTACGCTCGATACTTATCTCAACCACCTCGTTGTCAACCTGTAAGTTAATATTTGCTGATTGGACAGAAGTTTTAAAAAAATGTTTTGTTGTAAAAATCATGCCCTTGGTCTTACTAACATTCAATTTCAATCCGTTAGCCGATAAATATTTCGAGATCTCAGCCAAAATTAAATTCATTTTCTGAACAGCTCTATCAAGGTTAGTATCGCTGCATGCCAAGAAAGTATCATCCGCAAACAGATTTATGAATTCACATTTAACAAAAAGCTCAACATCATTGAGATAAAGGACAAATAGAAGCGGTCCCAAAATAGATCCCTGCGGAACCCCTATCTCACTATCGGCCTCCCCCGATAATGAATGATTAAATTTTACCCTTTGCTTTCTTCCCCGAAGATAATCCCTAAACCAACTCAACACCCCACCCGTAATTCCATAAGTTTGCAATTTCTGTAACAAAACATATCTGTCGATTGTCTCAAAAGCACGTTTAAAATCGAGAAATACACCTAATCTAGCAGAGCATTGCCAAAAGGCTAACGTAATGATGACTTGTTTTGAGTGATGAAATATGTGATGGCTTTGAACAGAGGAAAATACCACACGAAAAAACCTCTTTCTCGTTTCTTTGGTCTATTGGCCAGGGGCATGTAAATGGTCTATTGGCCAGGGGCATGTAAATGCCCTATTGTGAGGGGTGGGTAGCTCGAAATTGCATATTGGGCGTTGCCCGTTCAATCAAGGAACAAACGGGAGGCGAGCTTCACCAAGTTCGCCTTCCAGCGGAGCACGCAGGACAGCCAGTCAGTGAGTCTGTGTCTGAGTTCGTCGGTTACTTTGTTATTCTGGTGGTCTCGGATCTTGATAGGAGAGCGACGTTGCTCTGTATATGGGCCCGTGTTTTGGTTTGTTCTGTGGGTCATAGCGCACGTTGGCCATGCTTGCCGTCAGTGGCGAACCGCGTATACCAGAATCATAGAATTTGCAGGATACCTTGTCTATGTACTCCTCGACAGTGTCAAGGTTTGACCACGATTCTAGTATAACGATTTGCCGAAAAGGCAGCTCTAAGGTAACGGTTTTGCATAACCTGCAGCGCCTTTTTGTGCGTATTTGCCACAGAACAGCATACAGGGGCCCCATACAATAACGTCGGCCTGACTATGGCACGGTATATGCTGACTTTGTTCGCAGGGCTCGAGAAGGATCTTGGCCTGATCAGCATATTTAGGCTTCTCTGAGCAATGGCGTTTTTCCTGCGAATTTCAGTCATGTGTCCTGTAAAGTTCATTCGTTTGTCGAACACTATACCCAAGTATTTTACTTTTTCTTTAACGTCTACTGTGATGTCGTGTATTGTTAGTGGCGTGATGTCTAAGTTAGTTCTCTTTTTAGTTAGTAAGGTTAGTTCTGTCTTTGGAACGTTCAAGTTTATTTTCCATCTCGCATAATATGGGAGCAGGATGTCAAGGTGTTCTAGGAGTTTAATTTTGGCTGCCTGCGCGATTTGGGATTGCGAGTAAATTGCCGGGTCATCGGCGTAGAGCACTAAGGAAGTGTTTGGAGAGGAGGGGATGTCTGCTATATAGTAGTTAAATAGCTGTGGGGACAATACGGTGCCCTGCGGGACACCGGCTTTTAATGGCCTAACAGACGAATTTGTCCTGTTTATGCGTACTGAGAGGGTGCGCCCGGCAAGGTATGACTGGACCAGAGCTGTCAAATACAACGGGAAGCCAAGCTCCACATGCATCTTGTACAGCAGGCCGTCATGCCACACCCTGTCGAACGTCCTCTCTATGTCCAGGAGAAGGAGCGCAGTGCTTTGGCCTCGATTGAAGCCCTGAACAGTGTGATGTGCAATTTTTGCTGCCGGCATGGCGGTGTTATGCCTAGCCCTGAAGCCAAACTGCTCCATGGGCAGCACACCGAGTCCATCGGCAGCGCCATTTATCCTAGACAAAAGTAGCTTCTCCGCCACCTTTGCCATGGTGGGAAGCAGGGAAATCGGTCTGTAAGAACCGGTTTGCCTCGGATCTTTGCCTGGCTTGTGGATCATTATGATCTCGGCATGTTTCCAAGAGGATGGGAAATGCTGTAGGCGAATGATGGCATTTACAATGTGCATGAAATGAATGATGGATTTCTTCGGAAGATTCCGAAGAGTTAAATAGGGCAGCGTATCTTTTCCAGGAGCTTTGTTTCGTGGCAAACGATTTAGTAAGGCCCCGATCTCCCCCGGGGTGACAAGCAGCTTTGTCATCACCGACGGTGGGATGGGATACTTCTGCGATTTTAATTTGGATGCAATGTTTGAAATGCTTGCGTGGGCAGGGGTGGTATCGGGCGTCTCGCTATGTAGCCCCTCCAAGAAATCAGCGAAGGCCTCTGCTTTGCCTTCTTCGGTCATCATATCATTGCCGTTGTGCTGTATAGCTGGCATGGCTGCAGCGGCTCCTCTGATTTTCCTGGCCAGGCTCCAAAGGGAGCCGTCCTGCGGACTTAGAGAATTTACGTATTGCATCCATTTGAACGACCTGTACTCGCTAATTTGATTTTTAATATTGTTTGTTAATTCATTTATGTGTATATGGTCGATTCTCGCGCGATGTCTTTGCCATCTACGTCTGATGGCTTTTCGTGCCCCTTTGGATAAGGATGTAATCTGGGAGGGAGTCTGCAGGGCGCTCTTTCCTAACAGAGTGAACTAGTGTGTCACGGACACGCTGGATGTTTGAGGTAAATGATTGGACTTGCGCCTCTAGTTCCTGGATGTTATCTATTTCGCTGGGAACCACCGTTACTTCATTAAGTCTACGCCTGAACTCTCCCCAATCGAGATTCCTGTATGAATTTTTCATTTCACAGGTCTCTGGCCGCCTTGGTTCAAGGCAAATCACGATTGGGATGTGATCAGAGTTCAGGTCATTTATCGCCCGAAGCGGCGGGATGTCAGCGATTCCCTTTGTAACAGCAACATCCAGGTAGGAGGGGGTAGGGGCCCAAGCAGGGTAGAAAGTTGGGATTTCGGAGCGGTGAAAAAGGAGATCTGAGTTATTCTCTATTGCGCGGTACATCATTTGGCCCCTGGCGTTTGTTGCTCTAGCGCCCCACACCACGTGCCGGGCGTTTAGATCGCCAATCAACAGGGGCCTCCTGTTGTCCGGGAAGAAAGCCATGAAGTCATCATAGGTAAAGGGAGCGAGCGGAGGAACGTAGGCCCCCGCAATACGCAGACCGTTCTCGGTCTCAATGCAAATGTGTTCTGCTACAGAGCGGATGCCGTGGACTCTTTTATATGGAATCGATCTACGTATTAGGCAGGCCACGCCGCCTCCGCGCGGATTGGGCCTATCAGATCTCTCGGTCTGATAACCCCGAATCTTCAAAACAAACCAAGGGTCTATGCGGGTTTCCAATATGAAAATAACCGAGAAAGGATTATCATGCACAAATTACTTAAACTCACCCAATTTGTGCCTGATTGAGTTACAATTCCAACTACACACTTGAAACATGAAACAGGCATTTATATGTTGTATTTTCCAAGCTCATCAGTGAAAAATTTCAACGTTGCCTGGACTATTGCTATTCTATCTCCGTTACATGACTTGAGCATAGATAGAAACTCATCTAGAGCAAAAAATAGCTCATTTATGTTTACTAAAGCGTTAATTTCATTTACCGTGTTAGAGAGCTTATGAAAATTTGCGTCAAAATTACTATGTGCATTTAAGTTTTGATTTATATTTACAGGTGCATCTGCAGCGATATTGTTAGCACTTACATTTCGAGAATTTATGTTTGTATTTCGGGCTTGGGGTGGTCTGCTTCTTCCCAGGGTGTCCGGAAACTGTTCCTCATAGGACTGCCTCTCTGGCCGGTCTTCTTCTCGTTCATGATAGTAGCTTTTGCTTAAGCCCTGGCCTCTTCGCTGGCCAGCACGTTCTTGTCCTTGGGCATTTTGCCATGCCGGCCTTGCCGGTGGCGGCGCTGGCACATATGTTTGCTTTTGTTTGGGTGGCGCTAATTGGTTTATTTTGTAAGTGTAAACCGGGCACTCTGTGCTTATAGAGCGATGCTCACCTCCACAGTTCACACACTTTACGTCATTTGAGTTGCATGACGTAATTTCATGCGTGCCCGCACACTTTGAGCATCTGACATTTCTTCTGCAGTAAGTGGTTGCGTGTCCGAGCCCCTGACAGCGCTTGCATTGCATGATTGGCTTTTCTGATAAACGGTTTTCCCAGGAAACCCTTACATCTAAGATAAGTCGGCATTCTTGATTCAAACGCTTGAGGGTGTACCCTGTGTCAAGGACGACAAGGTATAACGGCACTCTAGTACGCTTCATTAGATAAATACTTTTAGCATTAATGTTATATAAGTCATTTAACTCTTGTTTGATGTCTGTTATGTCGATATCGTCATCTAATCCTCGTAAAACGAAGGCCTTAGTTTTCTGCGTTGACTCAGCATAGCTGTGATATTGCACGCTATCCTGGTCAAGACTTCTCTTTAAGAATGCCCAGTCTTTTTCTTGCTCGCAGTATACAATCACAGTGTTATTTGTATATTTGAGGGTATATTTCGTGATGTTATATTTCTTTAGATCTGCCTGTAGGGCTTTATGGTTATTGAACTTACCCTGTATGACAATCGGCGGCGGGGGCTTTGTTTTGGCCTGTCTTTTCGGCGACGACTTGTCAAGGACGTGTGCCTTTCGTTTCCCGGTTCGCTGCTTTGTGACTTTCCGGAGCGAATTTGAAGTGCTGGGATTATGCGACGAGTTTTCGCTACTTGCGTCATCATCCATATCAGACAAGGGCTCAAATCGGTTATTCGTTGAGACAGATATTTGCCCCCCAACGTCTAATTTCACGGCCTTTATGTGGCTTTTGAAAGGTAGGGTCTTTAAAGGCACTTTAAAAGGGGTAACTTCAGGAGCAGGTATCAGGAGCACAGAAGGTGTATGCTGTTTATTCGCATCTTTCTGCGGAATATCGGTAGTTTCAGCCGTCTTTTGCGCGGTTTGGACCGTTTCTTGCTCCATGACGTCTGTAGAGGTTGCAGTCTCGGCATTTAGGGTTATCAGCTGTTGGCATGTGAGTTTTTTGGTATATTTAGGCATTTTTCTGCCGGTGTCAATTTTTACCTTTATTTGGTCTTTGTTTCGTGATGCTGAGAGGCCGTGTTCGCTTCTCAGGTGACCTATGGCTTTGTTTAGATTAGGGATGAGGGATTTTAGTTCTTTATTTGAAGTAGTACGGAGTGGCCCTATTAAGAAGCTACAGGGTTTGAATTTATCCATATAACTCTGCATTCTCCTGTAGATTTTACGAGTTTTCTTGAATACAACTTCATCCGAGGGTGCCTGCGAAGAATTTGACGCAACAGAAGTATTACAATCGTCGGAATCGACCATTTTTTAAGGGGAAATGTCGGGGATCCGTCCCCGAAAACAACAAAATTAACCACAATTCCGCTAGTTTTTACTAACCTGTCGCCAGCCAGAGAAGCAAACTAAAAGTATTCGATAAATAAATACCAGGAGAAGGTAGCAAAAAACGCGTTTGGATTCCTAAATCTGAGATTTCAATAATCAGTCTGATCTCTTGGCCGGCAAGAAATCGAATTGACTACTTATTATTAAGTGTTTCATATATAGAAAACTTGTTGTCGAGATTCCTGACTACATCACGAAGATCAGCCATTGTTACTATCTCAAATCTTGACATAGCTGAATACAAGTTATAATTAAAAAAACATTGGGATTTACATGGTGTTATACTAGTCACAACAGCCTTAATGCTGTTTATAAAATATTCATTAAAGTTTTCAGCTATTTCTCGATGATCTCTACATACTTTAATTTCGTTATTTACTTCAAAAGTTATACAGATTGGTGTACTACTATTTTTGGAATTAATTAACCTTTTCAATGTTTTCCACATTTCCCTTGAATTATCGCTGTACATATCAATTTTATTATAATAATAAAGTTCTTTTTCAACCCTCAACATATTTACAACTTGGTTCCTAATACTTTTAAAAATTTGCCATTTTACTAGTTTCTCACTATCGTTCTTAAATATTTTGTATCCCCTGTCCCTATCTCTTATTTTATCGCATATCTCATTGTCAAACGGTGGTAATACAAATTTATAATTACATACTTTTATAGGCGCTATGTTCTTAATTATACATTCACAATTCAAGAGTAATGCTCTGTAAATTTCATCAACATCACTGCGGTCCAAATTCCATTGACACAACATTAACTTTGATTTTATTCTATTTAAATTATGTTCACTTATATCTCTATACTTCTTTACCCGCTCAACAGCAACAGATACATTTGGCAAATTTACAGTTATAATAGAATGATCTGTGATTTTTGGTACATCATGAACATCAGCGATAATATTATCGTAATTAGTTAATACATAATCCACTAAAGTCTCGCTCGTATCCGTTACTCTGGTCGGCTTTGAAATGATTTGATTTATGCCATAAGTGGCAATCACCCGTTTTAGCTTCACACTATAAAAACTTGATCCTAACAGATCTATGTTAAAGTCTCCTATAAGTACACATTTTTTATCTCTAGAAAATATACTATCAAAAATCTCTTCCAAGCCATCCACAAACGAAGCAACCGAACTTGAAGGCGAATGGTACAAACATCCGATGATCCACACTGAATATATAAACTCAACTTTTACAAACATACACCAGTAGTTGCCATTTACTTTAAAACTCCTTTTCCACTCCACCTGTGTGTCTACTATCTGAGTCACACCGGATACATTTATAGTGGTCAATCCCGAGCTCGTTGTCTTCAATATAATTTTAGGGTTATAACAAGCAACAGAACATCTTATTTCATCAATATTTTTTAATACACTCTGTGCATTTAGGTATATAATCTCAGAATTCACAGTGATATTAGGTTTGACTATTGGTTTTTTTGATTTTTGCTTTTCTCAACTATAGTTGGCTTTCCATTTACGAATTTAATTGTTTTGTTAATAAGTTGTTGTAACTCATTTTTCGCCTTTTTAAAAAAAGACCGCTGCATCAAAGTTTGGTCGCCACTCATTCTGATACCCGGTGTTACAATTAAATTTTTATTCTTTAATATGTGTTTTGCATCTCTTTGCTCTTTATGGGTCTAATTTTATTTTCATCAAATTTACCCAACCTAAAGAGAGATATATTATCTTTATCAATGTGAAAATTTGAAATGATATTTTGAATTGACTCGTTATCTTCTTTAGCTCGCTGTTGTTGCGTCTTCATTTTCGATTCATTAATATTGTATATTATTATGTTTCTGGCTCTATATACCACCTCATCATTTCCATTACACTGACCTTCATTTGAACGGTTTTCACCGGATCTTTCTGAATCAACTGATTGTTCAATTCTAATTACTCTCTGTTCAAGCGTATCCATACGCTTGAACAGACTACTAGTAGTTTCAGACGCCTGATTTTCTACTCTTTTCTCCAACTCCCTTAGTCTTTTAACAATGTTAGGTAGATTAAACATATTCTCTCGGCATGGTGGACATACAAAAGCCATTGTTCTTGAAACCATTACCATGACCCTTATCTATCTCAACTTTTAAAGATATCTGATGAATATATAAGCAAGGAAGAGTCATTATTTTCTCCCGAAGAAATAGAGGGCGACATGAATCAAGAGGTCCAGCCCTACAAATATATTGGCAATGAAGCGAACAGCCTTTTTTTGCAAGACAAAAAGTATATTTTGCAAATTGTGCGTACTTGCTCCCCAAAAGGGAATACCATACCGGAGATGTGCCTCAAATAATGAAAAATACACCATTCTAGCCATCTGTTGACCTAGTTCCTGTCTCACCACTCTCACCGCAAAGCATCCAGAAGACAACGTCCTACCCAATCCCAAGATATGCTCCTCAAAACGAAGCTGTTTATCTACCCTAAGTCCCAGAAACTTAGACATTCCAGAAGTCTGAACAGTACAATCCTCAAGATAGACATCCTCCAGATCACAATCAAATGCAAGAACATTTGTCTTATCAGCATTGAACACTAGGCGATTTGCATCACACCATTCCTTAATATTTTTTAGGTCAGCTGAGATACATGAGCCAAGTCCCCCAACATCATGCCCATGCCATGGTACCGCGGTATCGTCGGCGAACATTGTGAAACTTCCACCAATTTCGACGCAAGTCAAGTCATTGATATAAATCAGGAACAATAAGGGTCCAAGAACCGACCCCTGGAGGACTCCTGACACCACCCTCAATGCTGATGACCTCTCTCCACCCGACACAACCGACTGAGTACGACCAAGTAGGATGCAAGCCAGGCCAAGGCAGTACCGCGGAACCCATAGCACTCAAGCTTTGCCAGCAGTATTCTATGATCAACGCAGTCGAAGACCTTTGTCAGATCACAGAACACTGCCGCCACAGCCTCATGCCCATTAATACCCATGTATATATCTTCCAGAAGGTTTTGAACAGCGTCATGAGTCCCCCTAGACTGTTGGAAGCCAAATTGGCATGGTGTGATGGCGTCAACGGTTTGAAGATAGTTCCACATTCGAGTCTTAACAAGCCGTTCAACAATTTTTGAAAGTGTAGACAATAAAGAGATTGGACGATAGTTGGAAGGTTCTTTACGGTCACCACCCTTATAAAATGGTATTACCATAGCTGACTTTAGGCAAGACGGAAATATGCCCCTATGCCAGCCGTCATGAATGGCAAATATCAAAGTCTCCAAAGCACAATCTGGTAGCCTTAGTAGCACCTCTGCAGAGATACCATCTTCACCATGAGATTTCTTGTTCTTTAACGCAAGTATGGTTGCCTTTACCACATGGAGATCTGTTGGCAGAAAAAGAAATGAACCAGGAACAGAAACATTTCTCAAAAATTCGAGAGGGTTGCCATTTGTAGGAAGACAAAAGATTTGACATGAAAATGGAACCAGGAGATCTATCACAGTAGTTAACATTCAAGTCACCAGCAAGGACTAATTTACAGTTTACTGATGGCTGAGACAACATTATATCCAATTTTTGCATGAATGTATTAAGACAAGCTGTTGGCGATCGATATAAGCAGAGTATATATAAGTTACTTCGCTTACAAAATGCCAGAGAAAGAGAGAACTCGAATACAAATTCTTCACGCAGGTAATCAAATTTATCAAAGGAAACGAATTCACTCAAACATTCGTTACATCTATTCTTAATAAGTATAAGTAAGCCTCCATGAATTGAATTGGATCTAGTGAACAATGATACAGTAGTATAACCTTCTACCAAAGAACATTCATCTGGGCGTAGCCAGTGTTCAGTAATAAGAACCAAATCTGGAAACTTAATACTTTCTAAGTAAATATACAATTCATCACATTTTCTTCGTAAGGATTGAACGTACAATACAAATACCGTTATAGTAGCTTTACTGATAGATAGAGAGGATTTACATTTTCTTACTAACATAGGGATAACGTTGTAGTTTGATGCCCCTTTTATAAAAGGGGCTGTATCTAAAAAAAAAAATCGTTATCTCGATCGCTTTCATTAAAATTTTTAGCCACACTATCAATCTGCAGTGCATTTACATTGTTCACATTTAAATCTACTGAATCAGACAAGTCAATAAACACAAGATTGTTCCTAGGTACAAAAATATCATTGCAAATTTTATCTTTTCCACATGGTATCCCCCTAAAATTAATATTTAGGAAACAAAATTTACCTTGAATAAATTGGTTAAGCCTTTGTATGTATAAGTCAAGTTTACTATTAAATTTAAATATATTGAGATTTATTTAAACAGACATTTTATAAGGTACAGCTAAGATTATAACATTTGTATGTGCCAAGCATTTTAAACTTGCACTGATATCTTTAAATAATGGATAGTTACTATTTTTAAAATTATTTTTAAAATTATTAAGACCTGCACAAATAACAACATAATCATTCAAAGTGAACATTTTGGTCAATGATACTACGTCGATTATAAAATCCTTTGTCTTAGATCTTAAAACATTGACCATATGAAAGCTCTCTTGATCCCCTAAAATAAGCAGTTTATTACTTTTAGTTGTTTGATTATTTTCAGTGACTGGATTATGTTCTTCAATAAACTGGCAGTTTTTAATGGCATTATTGCCCAGATCTTCTTTAGTTAGCTCTGCATATAGATTTTCTGGGTTAGAATGAATCTTGCGCAAATTGGCCAGGTCGTCTCTTGTATTGCACAGGTCATACAACGTCTTTTTAAGATCTGTTGCATACTGTTTCTTTTCCGTCTCCAGAACGTCAATACTTGTCAACATATTTTGTTTTAAGTCATTTAACTCACTTAATTTTCTCTCGATTTTCTCTAGGGTCTTGATATGAGTATCGAACCTGAGATTATTATCTATGATAATGCCAAGAAATTTGTCTTCAGATGCACATACAATCGGAGAGTTACCCACTGATATATGCATTAAATTGCCCTTGAAGGATATGAGTTAAGACTTTGTAGGATTTAAAGTCAACTGATTGGAATCACACCATAATTTCACTCTCTCAAGATCCTGCAATATGATTCTATGAAGTAATATAGGATCCTTACCATGCCACAAAATGGATGTATCAACTGCAGAGATGGTGAATTGACCACTAATCCGAAACCCTGCAAGATCATTGATGTAAAGCAGAAATAAAATAGGAACACCCCCCAGGACAAAGTCTGACCTCTAGTCTAAAGTCATAATGTTCGAGCATCTGAAGTAGAATATCAGGGCTGACGCAGTCAAAATCCTTTGACAGGTCTCAAACCGCCTCATTCATTTGAGTCTATAATTGCTGCAGTAGATGATAAACAGCATCATTGGTACTGACTTTATCCTGGAAACCAAATTGATGTTTTCTTACAATCCGGCTTGAATAAGTAAAGGAAAGCATACGTGTCTTTACCAGCTTTTCAGTGACTTTTTATAAAGTGGATAGGAGAGAGTTTGGCCTGAAGTTGGATGGATCATCCAAACTCCCCCCCTCCTTATAGATGGGAATGACCTTGGCTGTAGTTAAGCAAGGTGAAAAAGCACCCAATTCCCCCTATTGGTTAATTGCTTGGGCTAGAACCAAGAGCACATCATCAGGCATATTGAGAAAAATTTTGGCAGAAAGTTCATCTTCACCAACACTATTCTTGTTTTTAATCCATAGCAGTGATTGCTTAACTTCGGTGAGTTCGGTTGGTAAGAAGAAAAATGAATTGGGAATATTTACCCCTGATAAGTAAACCATTGGATCTTGAGACTGCTGAAGGCTCTGCTGCAGATTGTCAGCAATGCTGCAGTAGAAATTGTTCAAATCATTGGGGGTGATCTCAGGAAGTGGCGCTAAGCGGCGGTTCTTCCTTTGCCGAATGTCATTGATGATGTGCTAGCACTCCTTCTGGGTGTTCGAGGAGGTAATTAGACGATTTGAATAGAATTTCTCCTTAGCTATTCTAATTGGACGATATAAGGAGCGGTATTTGTTGAAATATATATGAAAAACTGGACAAACCATAAACTTTCTGATTAGATGGATTTTTTGAACTTCATTTTGGGATTTATTTTAGGTATAGGAAAAGCAATATTGAAGAGATCCATCACCTTACCATGAAAAGTCGATATTGGGTCATGCGAATCAACCATGCACAGTGGTTTGGCTAAATATTCGCCCAAATTTAGGTTTGAGTATTGTTTCCTGCACGACATTCAAAAACCTACAAAAAACGGCCTCATGGTCAGATAAAGCAGCGTTTTCGATTGAACATTCAACAGCCCCCTCGAGAAAATTAGAACAGATATATTCAATAGGGCTGGAGGAAGACTGTGTAATGCGTGTTGGAGCGTTTACATGCATGCATAAATTATATGACCGAAGTAAGTGGCATAAGCACACAGTAAAGATGGAATTCCTATCACAAAAGTATGTAAGAATAATAAGTGTAGAATTAGGAATGTCAGAAAGGACTGTATCAAGGCAACGGTAGCTACATAAGACATAGGGATTTATGGTCTTGAAGAAAATCATAACAAATTCAAATGCAGACTATTTTAAAAGGTAATTAGTAACTTATTCGAAGGAGTTTTGTTCCAAGAAAGTTTCACTTAAGAGTATCATACAACCACCACGTATTGACTGTGAACTACAGAACTTCACAAACACTGTGTAATCATTAATTTCGATCAACTCATCCTCTCCCAGCCAATGCTCTGTAAGTGCTAATATATTTTGGAGCATTAAGATCATACTCGAATAAAGAGAGTTCTTTGGTTTTATTTCTAATTGATTGGATATTCAAGAGAATGATAGAGATGCAATATCCAACATTTTTATTTGTTAGCGAGTTACTAGGTACTGTTTTTCTTTTGGCGTGATCCAGATGATTCAGTCTGGGAACCTATTTGGCTGGCAGTTTGCAGGAAAAGTGTACAATTAAGTCATTGTTTGCGGTTTCTTGTGGAGAGGCAGAAGTAATGTAGTTCAATTTATAAGCATTCACCAAGTAATCAGTCGGCAAAGTAGAAATCAATGATGCAAAAGAACAAGTGGGACTATTCTTAAAACAGCTTTCAATCATCGAATTCTGGGCAGTAATGATTTTATTAACGACGGGATGATTCACTGTGGACAATGGACCAATCAGGATTAGATCTGCGACAGTAAGTTTCTTCCTAATACTTGAAGCACAGAGTCTACTTCTATTGACTGAATCTTGGGATTCAGCAAACAGGAATACAAAATCCTTTTTAGTAAAGTTTGTTGCACTCAAGTTTAGCAATTCCATGATTGGTCTTGACTATTAATATCATATTTTTTAACTGTAAGCTTTTTTAATAAGGGAAGAAATTCAAATTCAAATTCCTAGAAACAGTCAAAGTATGACTATTTGCATCACACCAGTGTTTTATCAAAGCCAAATCCTCAATAATTGTAGTATTCAACATATTGACATTATCGTTATGCCTTGAATATCAGCGCCACACCCCAGTATGTGTCGATTTTGTTGACTTACATTGTCCTTTGTTAGTATTCCTTCTGCCTGACCTAACTCTTGGCTCTCTTGACGGATTTCCCTGACATGTTGCTCTGCTGTTCATCATTTGAATAGGTAACTCCTTCAGCTCACTTGAATATCTGACGTTTTTTTTTCCAGAACGTCAATACTAACTGCTTTGGGATATAGGGATGACTGCAAGTGTGCATTGTGCCTTGAAGTGTTGACTGTGCCTTGCTTGTACATTCTTGAATGTTTGATCTATGTTAGGAAGGGGGGTGGAGCTGTTCTAGATTAATAAGGACATCCATGGGAGCAATACTCGCTCAAGGCATAACTTAGCTCCTGCTTACTGACATATAGGTGTCAGGATGGCCCGGGGGACTGGGCTATCAAAATGTATAACATATTACCAGCCTAATTTCAATTTCAAACACGCTTTATTGTTATAAAAGAACAAGTTCTTATTAACAAAGCCAACTTAAAACTAAAATGTAAAAAAGCGTATATCAAAGTAGCTTACAAACTAAATATAAAAAAATTCACTATCAAGAGTATACTAAGAGGAACGAACAATGATAAAATAAAAATAAGGGACAAAAAAAAATACAGCAAACAAATAATCTGGGTCATACATCAAAACGAAAAACAAAAAAAAATTAACGTTTACTACAATTTAAAATCCTATAACATACCATTAATCGCACCCCAATAAAACAGATAAGGTTAAGACCAGTCGTCATTGTAAAATTCCTGCAAGCTATAATATGCTTTATGTCTTAATAATAAAGATACAGATCTTTTAAAACTTATCTGTGTTTGACGTTGCTTCACGTCAACGGGCAAGTGGTTGTAAATTTTTAGGCTTTCATAGATAAGGGAGTTCTTGGTTAGTGCGCTCTTCGGAATCGGTAAAGGGAAATTGTTCGTTTGCCGAGTATTATAATTGTTAGAATTAGTTGTAGCATGAATTGCCGTTCTTTTTTACCAAAGACACGGTTTCCAAAACAAAAATGCAAGGAAGTGTTAAAATTCCGTGCTGCCTGAACAGGGGCCTACAGAACCCTCGCAGCTTCGCCCCGAAAATATAGCGTACCGCCCTCTTCTGTAAAATGAACGCTGAGTTAAACAACATACGGCTACAAAAACCCCAGAAGGCAATGCCATACCTTAAGTGACTCTCAACCAGAGAAAAATAGAACCAGGGCCCAATTCATTAGACACAATCCTGACGGCGAAACATCCTCTAGCTAGTTTGCTGTTCAGGGCCTCAATATGATCCTGAAACCTCAAATTATTGTCAATCAGAATGCCGAGAAATCTGTTTACCTGCCTTCTTACCAGCTCAATACCATCCAGAGATAGACCATCACAGCCACACTTAAAAGTAAGGGCACTAGTCTTGTTTATGTTAAGACACAGCAGATTTGAGTCACACCACTCTCTAACCCTTCCAAGATCTTCGGAGACCATGTCCATCAATACATCTTGCTGTTTATGAGACCATAAGATAGTAGTGTCGTCGGCAAATATGCTGAAACTTCCTCTGATATCGATTGAAGCCAGGTCGTTTATGTAGAGCAGGAAAAGAATCGGCCCGAGCACCGATCCCTGGGGCACCCCATGTTTAATATCTCAAACTCCAGCAGCCGACCTCACGAGTTGCTTCCTGTTTTCAAGGAAGGACTTAAACCACTGTAGTGCGACCCCCCTAAATCCATAATTATGAAGCTTCCCCCGCAGTATTCTGTGATTTACGCAGTCAAAAGCCTTGGAAAAATCACAGAATACCGCTGCGGCAACATCTCCGTCATTTAGGTTCTCATACAAACCCTCCAAAAAGGAAAACACTGCATCCTGCGTCCCCAAACTCTCTTGAAACCCAAACTGACACTTACTTAAAATTTTGTGATTTTTCATAAAACATACCATTCTCTTCTTAACAATGGTCTCCACAACCATTGATAAAGATGGCAAGTGATATTGGCCGAAAGTTTGCAAAATCACTCCGTTCGCCTCCCTTGAACAACGGATTCACAACTGTTATCTTTAGACAAGATGGAAATGTTCCAGAATCAAATGATGCATTCACCGAACAAACAAGGGAATCGAGTGCCTGATTCCGGAGAGCCTCCAGAACCCTAACAGACATCTGATCAATCCCCGATGCCCACTTATTTTTTATTGTGTAAAGAATACATTTTAATTCATCCCGGTCGGTGGGTGACAAGTAAAAGGAATCTCTAATATTCTTTTGAATGTATGATAGAGGATCAACATGAGATACCAAATTTTTTGTTAGATTTTCCGCAACTGTACAGGGTGTCCCATTTTCGATGATATTACGGGGTATCTGACTTACGAGTAAAGATAGAGAGTTGCGGTTTTCGCAATACTGCGCTACTTTTTTGTGAAAAGAACGATGGTATAAACTAAATTTTCATAGCCCGGTTCGTTTCTGAGATACATGGCGAAATTTAAAATAATGCATTTTGGGACCCCCCTCGTATCTCCGTTATCCTTTAACATATCGCAAAGCTAAAAACTTGCTCTTATATACTTTTTTACGTAGAACCCAGTGGCGTAGTCAGATTTTTGCTGTGAGCTCTCAATTTTTAGCTATAAATCAAACTTATGTTTTTTTTAATGGAACACCCCGTATATTTTTCTTTCGTTTGAATGGAAATTTTATAAGCTTTTCAAAAATATATAACACATGATATGTATTTTAAATAATAAGCTTAAAATTCATAATTTAACAAAATGTATCTCTATACGACACTCTTGATGAGTATAGTATAAGCATTATCTTTTAAACAACATTATAAGTATTAGTAGGCAGAGATTATCAGAGCAATGGAATGGTAATTTTTTTATTGGCAAGACCTGTTATTGGCAAGACCTGTCAGTGGCGAAAATTATCAATATTTTAAAAAATATGACATGTTAGTCTGCTTTATACAGAGCAATGAAAACTCCCGTAAAGCTTCTCAACTATTTGAATATTTATTTACCTTTTGACTTATTTTGGTTTATATTTTATTTAAGTATCATTTTAATTTATGGATATTCTGAAAAAAAGACAACCTGGTCATTTAATGTTTTCCGGAATAAAGGGAACATGGAACGTTTATCCGGCCCCTACCAAAAACGTATAATAAGGAAAATCGCAGTAAGGGCGGAGGCAACGTTCCTTGTTCTACCAATTTTTTTCTTTATTCCGGAAAACATTAAAAGATCAGGATGCCTTCTTTCGGAATATCTATAAATTAAAATGATACTTAAAAAATTAAACCCAAATAAGTCAAAAGGTAAATAAATATTCAAACAAACTTATTGGAATATAGCTGAGAAGCATCACGGAAGTTTTCATTGCTCTGTATAAAGCAGACTAACATGTCATATTTTTCAAAATATTGATAATTTTCATTTTGAGCCATCATAAAAATTACAATATTACACAGAAAATATAAATTTTGCCACTGAAAGGTCTGGCCAATAAAAAATTACAATTCCATTGTTCTTAATAGTCTCTGCCTGCTAATACTTATACCGTTGTTTAAAAGACAATGCTTATACTATACTCATTAAGAGTGTTGTATAGAGACACATTTTGTGAAATTATGGATTTTAGGCTTATTATTTAAAATACATATTGTTACGTTTTTCCCGTGGGTTCTTAACAGAATTACAACTTTGCTAT
>MU182531.1:199721-222253 GCA_016904865.1 Pissodes strobi | reverse complement strand
GTTACAGGCCGCCTCGATTTCCAGAGCTCTACCCAAAACTTCACGGCTGCTATCAAATTTGGCTAGGCGTAACATCTTCTGAGTTTCTGGATCTCTGACACCGTCCACGAAATATTGGGCAGCAAGTTCCTCTTGAAATTCCTCTGTCGCTCCCGGGTAGGCCAATTGAATGAGACGTCTAATGTCTGCCTCAAACTCTTGCAGGTTTTCACCAGGCTTCTGATGTCGGGACTTAACTTGTGCCTGATACAGTTGTCTTCTATGTTGGTCGCCAAATCGTCTCTCCAGGACAGCTACGAGTATGTCATATTTCCCTTGTTGACTGATGGGAATGGTCTGTAGTAGTTCTAGGGCAGACCCACGAAGCGCTACCACTAGTGATGTAGCCATTTCTTCATTATTCCAACCGTTGGCAACAGCAGCGGCTTCAAATTGTCTTTTGTACATTGTCCAAGATGTTTGACCGTCATACGTTGGAGGTTTTATATTTTGTCCTGTGGCGAATACCCTGCTCTCGGTGGGTCCTTGATTTTTTAGTCTGGTAACTTCTGCCTGAAGATTCTTCATTTCCTTTTGTATATTGTCTACTTCTTTTTCAAATTTCTCATTTTGTCCGTCCAATATTTTCTGTAATTTTCCTTGCTCGCCTACAATTACATCCAGCATCCATTTCTGAAGCTGGTCCTGCTCTGCTTGCCTTTTCTCTTCCTGGTCTTGTAAAATTTTCTGAAGCTGGTCCTGTTCTGCTCGCCTTTTATCTTCTTGATCTTGTAAAATTTTCTGAAGCCGGTCGTCCTGTTCTTTTTTCCTTTTGTCTTCCTGGTCTTTTAAAATTGTCTGAAGCCGGTCCTGTTCTGCTTGCCTTCTACGTTCCTCCTGTTCCCGTTCCGCTTGTCTTTTGTCTTCTTGGTCTTGCAAAATTTTCTGAAGCCGGTCGTCCTGTTCTTTTTGCCTTTTGTCTTCCTGGTCTTTTAAAATTTTCTGAAGACGGTCCTGTTCTGCTTGCCTCTTATCTTCCTGGTCTTGTAAAATTTTCTGAAGCCGGTCCTGTTCTATTTGCTTTTTACGTTCTTCCTCTTCCCGATCCACTTGCCTTCTACGTTCATCCTCTTCCCGATCCGCTCGCCTCTCAGCATTTAAATTATCCATAAAATCGGCCAACATTTTATTTATTTGTTCCATTTCTGC
The DNA here is from genome assembly GCA_016904865.1 of Pissodes strobi. NCBI lineage: Eukaryota > Metazoa > Arthropoda > Insecta > Coleoptera > Curculionidae > Pissodes > Pissodes strobi. The sequence continues at coordinate 221,065 of MU182531.1, read as the reverse complement.
CGCTTGTTGCCTCGTATTGACCATAGAATTTTATAAAATTTTCACAGAATCCACCAACCAAACGGTCTCGTTGACTTACTTTTCTTTCCTCGAAAAATACTTCACAAGTCCGGTCCTTTCACAATCCCACTTCTGACACCAAATGTTACGTTTTTCCCGTGGGTTCTTAACAGAATTACAACTTTGCTATGTTCAACTAATACTCGCTTTATTCACTACCACTGTATACAATTTAATACTCTATACTACTCTTAACTTTACCACTAATATCTATTCAACACTCAATGATTAACTGAACTGAACTGAACTACTAACCGACTGACTAACATTCGCCTTAGGTCTGCTTATATATAATCTTAAATCTATCACGAATATTCGGGAAGTATTCCGACGCCACTCTATATGATCTCGACGAGGCCATCGAGATAATTCCAGCTACCCGAACTTCGCGGCGGGCCGGTCGATGATTCATACAGACAGAGAAGCGAGGGGCACGGCGGGGCGGCTAGTTCTATAGGGTAGCACAAAAACGTCCGGATGGTTGTTAGTCTAGCCGTAACAATATCATGTAATATATATTTTTATAAAGCTTATAACATTTCCAATCAAACGAAAGAAAAATATACAGGGTGTTCCATTTAAAAAAACATAAGTTTGATTTATAGCTAAAAATTGACAGCTCACAGCAAAAATCTGATCACGCCACTGGATTCTACGTCAAAAACTGTATAAGAGCAATTTTTTAGCTTTGCGATATGTTAAAGGATAACGGAGATACGAGGGGGGTCCCAAAATGCATTATTTTCAATATCGCCCTGTATCTCAGAAACGAAGCGGGCTATGAAAATTTTGTTTATACCATCGTTCTTTCCACAAAAAAGTAGCACAGTATTGCGAAAACCGCAACTCTCTATCTTTACTCGTAAGTCAGATACCCCGTAATATCATCGAAAATGGGACACCCTGTACAGTAAAAATGGTTAAGTGAATTTTCATCGAACTCAATTTGATGAGTGCCGACTGAGTTACCTCTGAGATCGTTTACAATTTTCCAAGTTTCTCTAACCTTATTATGAGATCTGTCAATTTTGTTCCTATAGGGTTTTTGTTTAGCGATTTTTATTGTTTGTCTGTAAATCGTTCTGTAATTATTGAAATAAGTAGTTGCATTCAAGAAGAGAATGAAGGCATATTTGATAACAAATGCTTTTTATACATTTGATGAGTATTTGAATTCAGATTTTAGTATGTTGTAAGTGTGTATATTAGACCGGGGGATAGTGACAGATTTTGGGACACGATTTTACTCAGTATGCCTTTCAGAGGACAATATGATCCGTATATCTTCATTATAACAATGCATGAATCAAAGAGTCGTCCTGGGTTCTTCATATTAAAAAATGATTCTTCATTTGTTCGAAAACTATGTGTTTTGGTACGATTTTAATCGGACTGCCATGCCATGTGCTTTGTAATAAAATTCAAAATATAAATTCCTCGGAAACCCATTGGCATACCGTTTAGGTGGGTCCGAAGGGCTGGTATGGCCACGTGAACTTGTATTTGAATATGGACATTTTCGGCGTTTTTAAACAGGCTGCCACTGATAAGTATACAAGTTCTTGTTATAAAACTGCTTAAGGAAAGATGGCATACCGATTGCGTATGCCCAAGTACTGTTTACATTGCAAAAATTTTGTACAGCTATGGAATAACATTCTGTGATTTTATTCAGTGCAAAATTTGTTGTAATATTAAGTTTGTATCCTAAAATGTTGATATGTAATATGGCATACGAGTTGTGCGTGTTCGTCATATTAAAAAAATGAAATGAAGTTGCAAAATAGGAAAAGAAAATCCGTGTTTTTAATCAGTATGCCTCTTGGTTTATAATTAGAGTTAGTAATTTACTTTGTTAAAATAAAACCGGCATACAAGTTGTGCGGGTTTATCATATTACAAAAAATTAAAAAAAATTGTTTCTGACGGGAATCGAACAGAATTGCCCACACCGCAAGAACATGGTATGATGCACTATCAGAGCTCGTCGAGTAGGAGGCAGTAGGCTGTGTTGCCATTGACAGCACCGCGATTCGAACAATGCGTCAATTAGGGAAAGGTTTGCTCTCATTTGTAGCGTGCTTACACGTTTCTCAGAGATGGAGCATGAGAAACTGTGTTTCGTGCGTGAGAAATCAAATCCTGCCATAAAACTGTTTACATACAGTACTTTATTGAAGTGCGCGGAAACTTTGCAGCTAAGAATAAAGCATAAACTGAAGTACAGTGCGTGTAAAGCTCCAGTGTAAGTGAGTGCCACCTTTGGTTACCACCCGTGGTGTTATAGCACTTTCAAAGCATTGGAATAGAAATATAGGTCTAATGAACCTCAATCAAGTATCTAAGTATTTAACTGCTATATATTATTATAGCATAAGCACAAGCTTTGAATATAAAATGGACAGGAACGAGCAATGCGCACCTCTCATCACTGCTAGGTGTTTTTAAGATATAAATATAGAGCGTTAAACATTTATATATTTTTATCTTCTTTCTCTGGTAATTATTGATATTTTAGTTACATATTTGGTACATATACACATTTAACTTGTTCAATATTATGTCTAGATATCTTTTCTTTTACTTTCTTCTAAGAAAATATGTTATTATTGTGTGAAAAAGTGTAAAAATCACTATCATTTCAATTTCATATTACTAAGGTAGTCTATCTTTGTTTCAACTCTCCTAAAAATCAAAATAGAAAAACATAATGGATTTCCAAAAAGCAGTACTCTTTTATGTTCACAACATTTTGCTGATGAAGATTGTTTTGTTCGATCATATAAGCTTAAAATGAGGCTTCTACTAAATGCTATTCCAACAACTGAAGTTGAGTGATTAAAATATGTAAGTTATATGTATTTTGATGAAAAGTTTCTTTATTATTTTTCCTGTCATGTAGAAATTTTGCCATAAAACAAAGCTATTTCTCTATTAATGATCTACCACCATGCAATAGAAAACTCCAACAACACATATTACGTACGACATAATTATACTAGTAATATGTGGAACAATGCGTACTTGCCCAATCCAAGCACCTTAAATCCGACGGAATTTGGCTGGATGATAGAGCCGAATAATACCTTCAAACCCTCCGTTGATTTGAAGGCGACGAGGTTCCGCAATTCGTTCATGAAGTCTTCATTGAACCGAACGCTACAGAAGGTAATACAAAAAGAAATGACAACCGTCACACATCATTTACACAGATTATATAAGGTCCTCATTAAAATGTGAAATACCTATGATTATTTACAGATCATGAAATGGATGATGATAATGAAGACGATGATGATGGCCTCAATGATAAGGAAGACGATAAAATCGACATCGACGTGGATAGTGACACACAAGAAGAGGAGAATGATAGCGACGAAGAACCAAACTTCGAAATAGATATTGTGGAGTGATGGAAAAAAAAATTACTCCATAGTTATGATTTATATGATTAATTTCCAATTAACTATATTTTCATAAATTATTTTTTATTCTCTATGTTTATAAACTTTAGACCTCATCAATCGGTGTGTCATTTGTTATTCCACCTACATATACCATGATTATAAGAATAACAGAAAGGCATACTGCTTAAAAACATAAAAAATGTTACGTTTTTCTTACACCGGTTTTTTCTATACCTATTTGCATTTTTTTTTAAATATTTTCGACAAACTTGGGCCTTATCGATCGGTATGCCATTTGCTATTCCATCTACATATACCCTGATTATAATAAAAACAAAACGGCATACTGCTTAAAAACACGGAATTTGTTTTTTATATTTTGCAATGTTTTTTGCGTATGCCTATAATTTCTACCCTCTCAAACGATATGCCAATATAATGTACATCATAAGATACCATTAACTGTATGAAAATAGAATGGCATACTGACTAAAATCACAGAATGTTATTCCATAGCTGTACAAAATTTTTGCAATGTAAACAGTACTTGGGCATACGCAATCGGTATGCCATCTTTTTTTAAGCAGTTTTAGAACAAGAATTTGTATACTTGTCAGTGGCAGCCTGTTTAAAAACGTGGAAAATTTCCTTATTCAAATACAAGTTCACATGGCCATATCAGCCCTTCGGGCCCACCTTAGCGGTATGCCAATGGTTTTACGAGGAATCTTTATTTTGAATTTCATTACAGAGCACATGGCAGCCTGATTAAAATTGTACCAACACACATGGTTTTCGAACAAATGATGAATCATTTTTTAATATGAAGAACCCAGGACAACTCTTTGATTCATGCATTATTATCATGAAGCTATAAGGATAATATTGTCCTCTGAAAGGCATACTGAGTAAAATCGTGTCCCAAAATCTGTCACTATCCCCCGGTCTATATTATTAGGCTACAGTTCAAAGTGTGAATTATATTAAATTTTAATCTGTATTTATAACTGTGGGTTTTATTTGACATAAATAAAGTATTGAGTATTGACTAACGATCACATATTTATTCATAGCCGATAGTTCCTTGACTTGCCTATTGAGATTCTCCTCCAGCTCCTTGCAGGCTGTAAGGGTTGTTTTCAGCTCACTGTCCTTATCTTTAAGTTCCTTTATATCGTGCAGAGTCTCCAACTCTTTCTTCTGCTGATCGATTTGAGATATAATTTTTTTTCTCTGCCTCATAAACTATGTCATCAAATGTGACTATTTTTCTTAAGGCAGTCAATGTGCCTGTCTTTTGCATCTAACTCATCTCTTAGCTGTTAGAAGTCTATGTCCATATCAGCCAATTGTTCTCCATTCTCCTTATTATTGAGTTGACATTTCATTGAAGAAAAGATCTTATATCCGCGTAGCTTAACAATTTCATTTGAGCATTCCATGCAGCTAGGGTGATATATACTTGAACAGATGAGTAAATAAAATGCTACATTTATAAACAAAGAATTCAAAATTTATATTGTCGCACTAGGCACTAGGAGGGAACTTTATTCCTGAATTTTCTCTTGAACATAGAACAATGCGGTAAATAAGAAAAAATGCAATAATACCATAAAGAGCCATCATAAAAACAATTAAATATGCACCTATGAACAATACAGATATTTCAACTTTGAATGGGCAAATGCTGCACTTTCATTCACATAGCCCATTAAGAGTATTTCAAAGATTTAATTACTTACCTTCGGAAACCAGCTTTTGGAAAGACACAGATGTTCCTATTTCAAATTCCTGCGAATCTGGGGAAAATTCATATAAATTGTCTATAATGTAGTTACCGTCCCTGTTTCCTGTTATTTTCCCAACCTTAGTAGAAAAATTATATTCCTCTTTAAATAACGTTTCCGGAATTGTTGATATGTGCTGGGCAGATTCTGCGGAATTGTCTTCTAAACATTCCCGGTCTTGTGTTAGGATCGCTGTGGCATCCTCAATAGATAATTCCGAGTCGGAATTTCGAAAAAAAGATAAAATGTAGCTTAACATGATTTACATAAAAAATTAAGTGAAAAGAATTAAATAAAATGAAAAAACATTTTATTGGCACTATTTGAATTTGGCAATGTCTACGGTATAGATAAATAATAAGGGGATCTACGGTCTACCACACCACAAGAGAAGAGACAATAGACATTCCCTGCTAGCTACCACCACTAAAACGTCTATCCGCTGACGGTAACTGACTATCCATCCGACACGAATCCATGTCTATAGCACCGTATATAGATAGAATATCCATAGACGGTGTCTATAGGTTCTAGCCATTGACAAGGGAAGGGAGTGGATGGGTACGGGTTGGCTCCATGATTTGACAAGCGTCAAGCGTCGTCAGAGGCATTTAAAAAAGATCCTTTACACAAATAGTGCATTATGTAAAAATCGACCTCTCCTATTGGTCGATCCATCTCGTATTACGATATGTTTGCGTGATGGAATCCATTTCTGTCAAGAGCTCTCGTGGTGTAGAGGTTTATACAGCTGGGTTTCACCTGGACGACCTAGGTTCGAATCCCGTTGCTATTTTTTATTATTATTTCTAAAGATTATGTTTCTAAACTGTTTTTTTTTTTCTTGATTTTGGGTATGTCTTGGGTTAGTTTTGGTTAGCACCTGGTTAGTTTCCTTTTCTTGAGCCCCCCGTAGCGAGCGAAGCGAGCGGAGAGCCATGCGGATCGACCAATAGGAAAGGCCGATTTTTATATAGTGCACTATTTGTGTAAGGGATCTTATAACGCTCGTCAGAGGCTTCACGCATTCTCGAGCAGTGGCGTTTCATGAATATTTTATTATAATCCCAGCAAGCATATGCCTTATTAGGTACATTTTCGTCACTAAATTATATCTGTTATTTTATACTCCATAATACTTCTATTACTGGCTTAAATCATAAAATGCAATGATTGAAATATAACAAATATATTTCCTTAAAAGATCAAAACAATGTACGCCACTGCACAACAGGCCATTTTCAAGGGTAATTATGTGATTCTTATTAGCAATCATGACTGAAAATGTTAACAAAGCTAATATGAAATTACAAAGAAAGGCAGCCTGAAGTATAGTCGTAATCATATTTTGAAATAATCTATATCTCAGCTCACACAAAGAAAATAAATAATAAATATTAGGTGTAGAATATATTTACCTGTGAAAAGTAATTCCAGCCTCCTTTCGGTAATTGCGACTTTTACAGCCATAAGAACAACAAAACCCTATATTGTTATGGACAAAGTGAAGTATTTTGAGAGTTTTTCACAACAAAAATCACCAAAATACACGGAGGTGCCGCTTTGTATGTCTGGCTCCTATTAATGGCGTCCGTTCGATTCTTGATCGCACGTACTGCGCGCAGCCGTAAAGCGAGATTATCTATTCACTCCCTTCCCTTGTCAATGGTTCTAGCATTGTTTATGGTTCTAGCAAAATTTCTACAACGCCATGGTGATGTAGTAGTTTTCTTAATTTTGGGTTAGTGTCGGTTAGCACTTGGTTAGTTCTTGTTGATTGAGCCTCCGTAGCGAGCGAAGCGAGCGCAGATCCATGCAAAGCCATAATAATACCTAGCGAAGTAAAAGCCAAAGTGGAAAGTGGAATCCGTGGCGCTAGCCGCCACTCTACAGAACCGTGTCGATACAGCGTTTATTATTAATTTCGAGTTTCGTAACTCGAAATTAATTAATAATGTAGGGTATGTTACACAGGTTTGTATCGTCAAACGCGCATATACCCGCGCCTAGTAGACACGATATCCCGTTCTGTAGTGTGGAAATAGGCCACATATCCGTGTTGAGTTTGCGACCTACTTGGTATCGTACTCAACACGGATCCTAGCAAAACGCTGATTGGTGCATTCTTGGACCAATCAGAACAATCGAATTCGAGAATTTAAAAGAGACCTGTGAACTTCACGCACGGCCCTCCGCTCGCTCTGCGGTGCGCAACTAATCATAACTACCCAAAACTAATCCAACATCAAGAAAACAAAAACTTTAAAAATATAAATTTGATTGTTCTGATTGGTCCGAAAAATCTGCAACTCAGGGCGTTCCAAATTCTCAGGCACCCGACAGCTAGCGCTGTCAGATTATTTTAAGTTCTAATTGCCACCTGAGCTGCCAAATGAAAAAAAATCGCCACGTTTTTTAACCATGAATTATATTGTACGAAAAGTGAAATTAAAATTATAAACTAAAAACCCAAACTAAAAATCACAAGCTTTTTACAAAAAAAAAAAACAAATTCTAACAATTGCAGAATTTTTGATTTCTAACCAAATTTAATTAAACGAATAATAATAATTATTATAATAGTGTCTCCTAATAAATCAACTGATTGGAAATATTGTTGTGGTGTGAAGTTGACTTTTTACGTAGATCGGGCGGCGGGATTGCGAAAGAGGGAAAGTACGGTTTACACGTTACACGATAGGATAGGCGGATTCTATTGGTAATGAATCGAAGTCCCTTCCCTCGTAAAGGTATGGTTCCGCTTGTGCGTCGGACGCATGCAGTGGTCGCAAACTTCGCTGTAAAGTGGCGTTCACATTATTAACAGGAACAAGAATATTCGCAAAAAAATAACACAAATTGCAAGCAATTGCTAGTCGCCTACGGATTAGTGTAAATCGCCTAATTGGCGACTTGTGATTTTTGCAGAATTAGAGTCGCCAGAGCGCGAGATTTCAGTTCATAATGCTTCTGAATGAGAGGCGCGTGTTTGGCTAGCTACGTGAGGTGACACATGTCTTCGCGATGTGACCAGTTGTTTGTAAGTCAGCAGATGATCTAGGGATATGCATGGTTGGCCTTCACTTTGGTGACCCGGGTTCAAATCCCGTCGGTTTTGTTTTTTTAAGTAAACAGTTTGTTTCTTGATTTTTGTTTTTTTCTTGGGTTTGGCTTGGGTTAGCACTTAGTTTGTTTCCTTCCATCGAGCCCCGGAGCGAGAGAAGCGAGCGGACAACCATATACCGGAAGCTGCTAATTGCAGGCCTCATAGCCCCTTGCATATGCTGTTGCCAAACTTATTCTAATATTTCGTATGACCGTCCGCTCGCTTCGCTCGCTACGTGGGATAAAGTAATGGAAACAAGTGCAAACCAAAATTAACCCAAGACATACACAAAATCAAGAAAAAGCTGTTTAGAAACACAACTTAAAAAATATATGTATTTAACTTTTTGCATGGCCCTCCGCTCGCTTCTCTCGCCACGGGTTCTCAAGAAAAGGAAACTAACTAAGTTCTAACCAAAACTAACCCAAGACATACCTAAAATTAAGAAAAACAAATTAAAAAATGCAACGGGGTTCGAACCCGGGCCGCCGCATTACCGCCGAGTTGAGACCTAACCATCTAGACCCCTCGACCACGAGAGTTATTGCAATAATCTGATTGCATCGCGAAGACATGGCGCGAATGCAAGTAAGACTAGAATAAATTTGGCAGCAGCGTATGCTAGATGCTATTACGGCTGCTATTAGCCGTTCATCATAATATGCTTGTTAATTGCTGATCTTTAAATCGCATGCATTCACAAGAGCACTGCGAGCTGAAATATCATCGCCAGAGCGTATTAATAATCGCTCAATTTGTGATAAATATTGCAACATTGCCGACAACACATATCAAATGTAGGAATGTGCCAAGTATTGTAAGTTAGAGTTTACAAATCTTGGGAATGTACTATAATAGTGAGTAGAGATATGCCACTTTTATTTAATTAGCTGGATTAAAAATAAAAACAAGTGTTGAAGCAAAAAAATGGTAGATAATGGTTTTTTCTTGTGAAAAAATGGTATCCACATAAGAAATGGTTTACTTCAATATATTTTTTTTTTGATTTCGTAAAAATCTTTTCGAGAATTATTTTAACTTGATTAAAACTGGGATTTGTCCGACAATTTATTACCTATTTATCCACCTCAGTGGAGATTTGTTCCTCGAAACATCGAACATTTTTCAGTTCTTCTTGGTTTTATAGCTTCATTGGGGTCACTAAATTAGCACTAGGGCCATTTACATCCCGAGGCCAGAATCAAAATGGTCTTATTCAAAAAGTCTACAACTTAGGTGGAGAAATAAGTGACTATTTGTCTGATCTTAAATATAGATCACAACACAAGAAGTTGCCCGGACCGGGTTCTCAGGGCTTCAAAGTTGTTTTACATTTCATTTTCACTTCACGCATGGACCTCCGCTCGCTTCGCTCGCCCCGGGCGAATCTAAACGAAATTAACCCAAATTTAAAAAAATAAACCGAACTCGGGCCGACGTATCATAAACACAGGATCCAACTATTGATCTACGAGTCTTGAAAGCAATTCGCTGGATCATAAAGATATAATGTGTCAACAATTTAATACGCGAGCATCTCTAAAGCCCTGTGACAGGGGTGCGGGCAACGTCTTGATTCAGACACAAGACGTCCCTATCACATCAGAGGCCTTCATTGAAGCCATATTGAAGACTCAATATCCACCCACTGAGTTACGCGCCTGTTGACAGCAATTTGCTAGACCTTAAAGATATGGTGTTTGTCAACAATTTAATACGCGCGCAACCCTGGAGCCCTCTCATACTCGCGGATAGATTGAAAATATCACTTTCGTTACTGCGCAATGCGCATATTTCACTTTTTGCATAGCCCTCCGCTCGCTACGGGGACTCAACAAACAGGAACTAAACAAGTGCTAACCAAAACTAATCCAAGACAAACTGAAAATCGAAAAAAAAAACAGTTTAGAAAAAAAAATAAAGGGTTCGAACCCGGGCCGCCGCATCACCGCCGGGTTGAGACCTAACCATCTAGACCCCTCAACCACGAGGGCTGTTGCGACAAACTGATTTGATCGCACGGACATGGCAGGTCAGGGTTGCCAGACCGTTCGGCTCGATTTCCCCAGTCGAAATTTAAAAATCCCTCAAATTTAGGACTTTTTGAAAAAAATTCCCCAAAAAATAATTTTGTTGTTTTCGTAGACTAAGATATGTTATTCCTGGATTTTAATAATTTTTTGTGGCTAAAATACTTTTCCCATATCTCAAAAATACCCCCAAAATAAACTCTGTAACAAATAATGCCTCAAGAACTAGAAAATATTTATTGCAAAGCTGCTTTGTCCAGGAATTTTTTAATCTTTCAGATGAAAGAGGGAACTTTTAACAAACAGAAAAAAAAACAAGATTAAAACAGAGCAGGTGTGTGCTTAAGACCGTACGACGGAACTGAAAATTCCAATAAAGCGATATTATAAAAGCTAAATAAAAATAAGAAAAAAAGGTTTCTTGAAAGAAGTCTTCGGGTATCGAACCCGATACCTCTCGCACCATTATCAACCACCTCACTCGAAGGTTTTTGTCGAAAACGAGTATAAATATACGGACCGGTATAATATAAAGGCGTTTTCACTTCAAAAATATAATATTTCTTGAACTGATTGGTATATTTAACCTAAGATTATTCCCCTAAAGCTAAGTAACGATAATTTCTTTAAAAGTATATAATAACCACTTGGCGGGTTAAATATTTTTATGCCGCAACCATAGATGGCGTCAGCCTAGCTCAGACATAAAGATTAGTAAAATAAGCTAGAATAATTGGATTTTTGTGTTTTTATCTGAACTTGTGATTTAAGAGATCAGATTTAAGTCCAGTCGCGTCAAACTTAAAACCCCTGTTATTCCCTAGGTAAATATTGTTTCCCCAGTAGAAATCCCCAGAATAAAATATCCCCGAAAAATACCCCAAAGAAAAAAAAATCCCCTAATTTTTGGGGAAAATCCCCTAATCTGGTAACCCTGTGGCAGGTTGATGCGCGTGTACGCAAGATCGAAAGCGATATTTTCAATCTATTCGCAGATTCCTCTCATGCGGTACGAGAGGTCGGTGGGTATGGGCAGCGATTTTTCAGCTCGTAGTGCACTTGTAAATGCATGCGATTTAAGGACCTGCAATTGGCAATGGCCCAAGTCGCCGACGTGAAGACCAACCATGCAGACCTCTAGACCATTTGCTGATTACAGACAACTGGTTGCATCACATGCAAGACATGCGTCACCTCAATTGGCTAGCCAATCACGCGCCTCTCAATCACGCGCCTCTCATTCACAAGTGCAATACGAACTGAAATCTCGCGTATGGGCAACGTCTTCTGTCTTCTTCGGGCCACCTATTGGGTCAGATCCGAGTACATCCACTGTACTCGGGTCAGACTACGCTAATCTTAAAGTATTTCTGTCAAACTAGGTTATGGTGAAAACGTCATAACCAATGAAACAAAAGAAACCAAATTCGCGATTCGCATTGGACAATTTTCTTTTAAAATATGACAACCTCAGTATTTAAAGATGTCAACAGTCAACACTGTAATCATTACGTAATCTGTCAAAAGTCAAAATGTCAAAAGGAATTGTCAAAATATGCCAATATTGCATTTTGGCCTATATTTTTGGATTAAGACGTTATAAAATATTAAATTAGTATCAGTAAAACAGTCAAATCTTTGCGTCACCGACGAGAGTCGAGGCAGATTTATTTCAGGTATAATATTAAGCGTCTTAAATTTTAAAATTTGCAGTGCTTTTGTTCTACAGGTGGAGGAAAGTGGTGCCTCCCTGCTGTCTACGTTCCTCTCCACATTGGAGATGATATGGATAGTACCACGGACAAATATATATCTGGTATGAAGTACTGCTCATTTGCTGGACTTCTACAATGCTTTTTATTTACTTTATTGTTTTATATAACTGCTTATTTTCCAGTACCTTGTTTGAATGTTTGATGCTTTCGTAGTTACAGTTTTAATATAAGAAACAGGCTATGGAACATATTTTCTATGTGGCACTTGCTGTAAAACACATTGTACTATAAATTGGAAGAAGGATTACATTGTTGCATTAAATTGTAGGCTAAAGGGACAATATATCTGTTTGCAATTGTATTGGATCCTTCCAAAGTGCTTGTCCAAATCCGTAAAACTACGTTAGATAGATGTAGATGGCTACTCAAGAAGGGTATGTGTGAATTTCAAGAATTCTTAACAGACCATGGAGCACTATTATTGAGGAGACGAGACGTAGATAATATCTTTTCTGAGAAGGAAATGAATTTTCGAAAGGCCAGAAGTTTAGAAAATATTCATACAAGGTAAATGATTGGTTAACAACAGTTAAGTTGCTTTATGTAAGGAATAGTTCAAATTTGTACTTTAATTTTTGTACTTTCATGTTTCAAAACCTGCTATAATGTCAATTATATTGTAAACAATATCAGTGTGCAATGCATTTAGCTGAAATTTAATTTGTATATTTCTAACAACTGGTAAATACATTTTAGGTCATCCCAAAATCCATGGTTGATATACCCCTATTTTTTTCATGAAGACAAATACTCATCGATGCAGACAAGTAGCTCAACCAATGAACTTTATACCAATGAAACTTTGGCTTTTTCAACATATTTGGGTTTGAATAGTCCACATTTGCAGCATATTCCGTTGCCCGAAACGTTGGCTTTTTCGACATATTTGGGTTTGAATAGTCCACATTTACAGCATATTCCATTGCCCCCTGTACCTTGCAGTGGTGGATTAGTACCCATCATTGCCCCCCTTGGCCTTAACATTGTGGCACCACAAACAGTGCACAATATTCAGAGCAGGTAATTATTTATTTATATATTTATTGGTAAACAGTGAGGTATTTACATGCAAAGGACTAAAGTGAAGTTAAAGTAACTAGCTTAAATAAAAGTCCAGGCAACAAATATGAAACGTAACAACAATATAACATATGTAACCATTCAGTATCGATGCAGCGTTAAAAAGCTTTTTAGTTCCCTCATACTTACATATATTAAAAATATCCAAACCAATAATAATACAAATATAACTCCTAAACAGCTAATTGCATATTAAAAGCATATGATCTAGAGGTGATTTGCGATTATTATTAACATAAAATGGTTTTTGTTCAGGATCTCAAGTGAACTACACTAGTAGTAACATTCATATTCGATAAAGCCTTTATTACAACACAGTACCTTATCCTGTCAAATGCTTTTTTCACATCGGTATATATGATGTCAACTTGCCCCTTATTTTTTAGAGATTCATGAAATATATTGGGAAAATGCTGCTAAATTAGTAAAAGTGGATATAATTTTCTATGTTGTGTGTCCAAACACGAAAAATAACTTTTTCTAGATAAACTAACCAACTGTAACGTAACCTAACAAAAATCGGTAATTTCGGCTAAATTGTTGTCAATTCTCCAAAAATGGCATTTCACTGCGCATGCCTGAAAAAGCGGGTTGTTCATTTTTGTGTCGTCTTCCGTCCGTAACTACAACTAGTCTAATACTGCCGTGCGCTAGTGTTTGGCGCTCTTGTTAAATGCATTTTCGTCATGCAAAACGGTCGGGAATGTTCGTAAAATCACGAGAAGTCAAGGCTCACCCGTGTGCTATTTAGATCCGCACTTTGTAGCTTAATTTAGTGATAATTTGCAGTTCTTGCGTATATAGTATGGTGTCACAAGCTGATTTTTTCAGGGATGAAAGTACATGATAAGATAACCCTTATTCCGGAGGTAATACAAAATTAGACTCCACAAAAGGACTATCATCAAAAGAGATATTGGTACCATCGTATAGAGGAAAAAATACTTATTTTTTGGTCCAATGCACAATAAGGTCTTTGTAGGAAGTATTCTTTGATAATTATTCAAAAAAAAATCATTTGAATTAGCCCATATGGCCGAAAAAAAATTTAAATGTAAATATCTCGGTTTCAACCGTGCAAAAATTTAATTAAAAAAATAGTTATTTTTAAATATAACACTCAATTAACAAAAAGGGAAGGCCTAAATGAAAAAAAATATATTCTTTATAAAAGTTTCGCTTATGTCTTGGTAAGGTAATAGAGCGAATCCCATATTTTTTGCTTATAAACTAACAAAGGTATCAAATATGTCCAGCCTCTTCGCCTTTAAGCTACGGCTAATGCAACACATTTATTATAGGTCCTGAAAAATTCAGCTTTTGCGAAAAAACTGGGAGGTAAATCGTTTTTTAGAGTGAATATTACATACTACTATTATAAGTATTATTCTGTATTATACTCCAGTCGAGCCGTGAATTTATTTTTGTTTTGTTCGGTTCGTTGACGCTTGTTAATTAGCTGCATATAAACTCGTAAGTTTAGTATCAGTATCAGTATCAGAAGGGGTGACCCCTAGCGGGCCTTGCACTTAGGCCACCAATTGGGCCCGTTGTGCCCCCAGCCCGCATTAGAGAACCTCCAGGATGCCGGTCCTCCTTAAGAAAGCCCGCATCTCCTTCAGACTAACACGACGCACTGAATCTGGCTCGATCGACGTCACGCCAAAGATTCTGTATCTTGCCCAAGCGAAAGCGGGGCATTCCGTAAGTAGATGGTATGGGGTCTCGTCGTCCTCCATGCACCATCTACACTCCCCCTCCTCTGCAATTCTCAGCAGGGTCAGGTGCCGTCTAAGCCTACAGTGCGCTGTGTAGAATCCTACCAGGGCCCTGCACTCGTTCCTAGGTAGGCACAACAGCCGCCTGGCGAGACTCTTCGCGGGCCCATGTATCATGAGCCTGGTCTGTCTCATCCCCGGAGCCGTCCGCCATACCTCCTCCGCCCGACCCTCCATCCAGGCCTCCAAGGCTCTTTCGCGAACACACTGAGCGATCCCCACACAGGGACCAGGCCCCAAGTGTCTGCGTGCGGAGCCTTCTCTGGCTAAGGCATCAGCGGCCTCGTTTCCCGGTACACCCGAGTGTCCCGGTACCCAGACCAGCGTGACCTTTTTAACCTTTGTAAGTTCAATCAGCCAGCTTCTGCACTCCCTTACCAACAGAGAGCGCGTGCGGACCGACTTCAGCGCCATGAGTGCGGCCTTGCTGTCGGAGCAGAAGAAAATTCTCCCGCCAACGACATTGAGCCTTAACGACTCCCAGACCCCCATCATGATCGCAAAAATTTCCGCTTGGAAAACCGTAGTGTGCTCGCCCAGTGAGGCAGATAGCTCCCGCCCCCCGGCCTCACAGTACGCACCAGCTCCGGACATTGTTCCCATTCTGGACCCGTCTGTGAACCAGACTAGCCCATCCCAGGTTCCCGTCCTTCCCTCCGTCCAATCCTCCTTTGTAGGGAAGAGGAAGTTCAGCCCCTCGGGAAAGCCTATCTCAGGAACCATCGCGTCACCTGGCATCCCCAGAAGGGCTAGGTCCCCAGACAAGCCCCGCCATAGACCACAATGGCCCTGGCAGGAGCCGTTGTCACTCCACATCCCCGCATCAGCCAATCTCATAGCCGCTCTGGCTGCCTCGTGCCTCACCCGGTCCGCCAACGGGGGCAACCCCACCAGCACCTCCAGGGCCCTCGTGGGCGCCGTCCTCATAGCCCCGATGATGCAGAGGCATGCAAGTCGCTGTAATTTGTCCAGCACTAGTCTGGACGCCATTTTCATGGATCCTGGCCACCATACAACCGATCCGTGCATGAGCATCGGAGCGATCATCGTCCTATAGATCCATAACATGGTTTTCGGCCCAAGTCCCCAGGTCCCTCCCAGCGCCCTGCGGCAAGCCCACAGGGCACTGAGCGCCGCCGCGGTCTTGAGCCGAATGTGTTCCTGAAAGGTCAGTTTGGAGTCCAACCAGACACCCAGGTACTTGACGCATTTCTTAGCCACAAGTGGGGTCCCTTCCAACTTGATGTTGGGAGAGACCTCCAGCTTCCTTTTCCTGGTGAAGATGACCATCTCTACCTTGTTGGGATTCGCTCTGAGTTCGTTATCCCTACACCACTGTGAGAACCTTGTCAGTGCTTCCTCCAGAAGCCTCTGCAATATTCCCACCTCAGTACCTTGTGCCATAATCACAACATCGTCTGCATAGGCCTGTACATAGACCCCATGCTCTGCTCTCAGGATGCGTAGGATCTCGTCCACCACTAGACACCACAGAAAGGGGGACAAAACCCCCCCCCCTGAGGACATCCCCGCGATGACTCAACCCCAACCACCTCATCTTCCAGCCTAGCCTCGACCCTCCGCCCGGTGAGCATGGAGCGGATCCAGCTCGTTATGACCGGACCCACCCCTGTTCGCTCCACCGATCGACAGATCGAACCCACGGCTGTGTTATTGAAGGATCCTTCAATATCCGCAAACACGCACACCGATAGCCGTCCGCCCCCCAGCCCCTCCTCCAACCTGGATACCAGGTGATGAAGAGCCGAGTCCACCGACCTGCCTGTTCGATATGCGTGCTGTTCGGAACTCAGAGGGGCCCTTAGAGCCACCCACTCCCTGAGGTATCGGTCCACCAGCCTCTCTAGTGTCTTCATCAAGAAGCTGGTGAGACAAATGGGTCGATACGATTTCGTATCGGTGTAGTCGTTCCTTCCCGCCTTGGGAATGAACACCACTCTGCTGTGCCTCCAGGGCTCCGGCACATACCCGTGTGCGATAGAGGCCCTGAAAACGTCCATCAGCGGCGTGCTGAGGAGTCCTCCGTCACGCTGCAACAGCGCCGGGAAGACTCCATCCTCACCTGCCGCCTTAAACGGGGCGAAGGTCTCAATCGCCCACCTTAGCCTATTGTAGGTGACCATCTTTGTGGCAGTGCCGTAGTCAGCTCTAATGCTGAACCCGGCCCCGCCCTCACCTCCCCGGTCCATACCTGTTGAGCCTGGGAAGTGTGTGGTCAGAAGCTGGTGCAGAGTATCCGCCGGTGACGACGTATAGCCGCCGCCTGGCTTACGGACACTGCCCAATTTGACGAGTGGATCCCTTGACAGCACCTTGCAGAGCCTAGCAGCAGCCGGGGCTTGAGATACCCCTCCACAGTAGGCCCTCCAGGCACTCCGTCGCGATCCTCTCAGCTCTCTTTTGTACTGCCCCCGGGCCTCTTTATATAGGTCTCAGTCAGTATCTACCCCGCTGTGTCTAGCTCTATTGAAGAGCCTTCTCAGCTGTTTCCTAAGGTTCTCCAAGGTGGAATTCGACCAAGGAGTTTTCCCTTTACAGTGACGCTTAGTCACGGGGCAGCTGCTTGCGAAAGCCCCGGCCATCGATGATCCTATCCACCTTGCGGCGTCATCCAGCTCATCGGCGGCCCGGTACTTCCTCGGCATGTCCCTTATACGCCAGCCTAGCTCCTCCCTATAGAGGTCCCAGTTGGTTGCTCTGGGGTTCCTAACCTCCTCAGCTCTCGCTGAGGAAGGGCCCAGTTCTATAGTGATGTATCTGTGGTCCGACATCGAGTCCTCCACAGACACACCCCATTTCGTAATATCCGGGAACAAATCCCTGGTGCACAGAGTCAAGTCTATGACCGAGCTTCGTCCCGTAGTAAAGAAAGTGGGCTCACTCCCTCTGTTGGCCACCTGCAGCCCCACAGATGCAATGAATTCCAACAATTCTTCCCCTCTCCGATTGGATCCAACACTGCCCCACACTATGTGATGCGCGTTGCTATCACATCCAATCAGGAGTGGGATATCTACCTCCTCGCAGTAGGTAACCAGATTCCTGATTCCCTCCGGCGGACAAGGTTGATCGGCTGGGAAGTACGCTGACGCTACCCTCCACCCCCGCCACCCTCTGTACACCTACGCTTGTAGGTATCTTGACCAGGATAGGGACCAGGTCCCTGGTAGCCTTATCCCTTAGGAAGAAGGCCTCCAGTCCCACTGTCAATATACCTGCTCTGGGGTCCCCCATAGTCGGATCCGGTGTATACAACACAGATCCCGTCATGGACAGCCCCTTTACCCTGGATTTGACAATCCAAGGTTTCTGAATAAGTACAATTGCTGTACCCTCCTCTACTATCTTCCTGCATAGGTGGGCCGTAGCAGCCCTCGTAAGTTTAGTGTACGTAATATTGTTTAGTGTTTTATATTTTTATTTATATACTGTTATTCTACTGTCACGGTCATGGCTAGTAGTTCGGGTTCTGACAATTGCTGTGGGGGCATAAATTCAGTAGACAATATTATTAAAAATAACTTTTCTTTATTGGATCTGAATAAAAAGATTGAAATAAAGAGGTTAGGGCGACCGATGCCGCTTTTAAAATTAGACCAAACTTGTGTCAAGAAAAGGATGGTCGGTCTTTCACCAGACATTTTAACCCCCGAAATCTTGTGGCGAATGGAATTTCACTTTAAAGCTAGGAAACGGCAAAGTCGAAGGGCCAACCATCGACAAAAAGATGTACAATAACACTTTTTTGCCATCAAAGCGATATGTTTTTTAACGTTTTCGCGAACTTCTCCTGATTTTTTATTTTGAACTTTATTGATTTGTAGTTACAATAAACTGTTTAATGGGTTACTCTTCTGGAATTGATAAGTACCTACTTATTAATTTCTTTTAATGCGCAACAATTACCATTCAAGAGGGCGCCGAATTCATGTTTTTTAAACGATTTTAACGAGTTTTGGGTAAAAAATGGGCGTGGCACCCTCCAAACTTTCCGCCTTTGGCGGGTAAGCCTCCGGCGGCGCCTGCAGCGGCCATCCCCCTAGACGTATGGAAAAACCTACATAAATTGCGCACTACCTATTTAAAACCTCACGAGCCGCCACTATATGATGCTGAACTGTTCGATGATGACTACCAAGTCTACAGCAAGGATAGGGAGAGGTTCTGCGTGTGAGCAAGGGCGGCGGGGTGACATGCCATCCACCAGAATCAACTTAAAACAGCTCGAGCTGGATATTCCTAGTGTGAATATTCTTGATTGTAAGAACCATTAGATTCTCAGATTCTGTTTATTTTTGTAATTTACTGCTGCACTATCGCACACTGTATGATTATGAAAAAAATAATGAAGATGGCGTCCGAAGCAGACACACTTTTAGCAGCGGAACTGAATAAATTAAAGAAGTCCGATCTAATTGAACTTTTAGTCTTTCAAAAGTTACCAAACAGTTTCACCAGTAATGCAGTGCTCTGTGAGTTTCAATTAAAGTTAAATACGAAATTAAATAGTGACCAAAACGATGAAAATAATATTCGTGCGGCTTCTGATGTTTTCGCGCCAAATAATGACTTATGCGCGACCGATTCCTGCATTAAACAAAGAATCAATCTGGAAGGTTTCGAGGTAAAGGTGAGCAGCTTATCGATAATTAATCAGCAACTCAAAGGCCGGCTAGAAGATCAAAAAACTATTATATCATTATTACGTAATAATAGTCAACCTGTAACTCCTAATGACAATGTGAACGCAGCGCCATCTGCGTCCAGTAAATTTTATTCTGGTAAACAAACTACACCGCTTCCCGCTTCCTGGGCGAGACGTGCAAACCCGCAACTGAACATCAGCAATCAAGTAATTTCGAATGAACAAGTAGCTAATGCAATCTCGGATGCCCAAAAAAATGTACTACAACCTTACACTCGACCTTCACATTGATATGCCAACAAATCAAAGACTGTTATCGGACGGAACAATAGTGTAAACACTATTACCATCCAAACGGTACCGAAGTTTAGATACTTGCACGTTTATTGCCTTGTCGCGGGTACGTCCGAAAATATGTTGGGTGATTTTCTTAAAAACTCAGCTCCGGAAATAAAATTTGAGTGCGAAAAGCTAACGAGTAAAAATGATAGTGCATCATCGTTCAAAGTGCGACTTCCGATTAATGATGTAAACAAAGTGTACGATCCTGAAATTTGGCCAGCGGGAGCCGCAGTTAAAAGATTCCGCTTCCCTCCTGCCCGAAGGGTGGGTTTTCAAGGGAGAGAACTGCCGACTCCTCGTCAATAACTGGAGCAGCTGTGAACTGTGAGTTAAATAGATCTATTTCATTAATGCACTTAAACGTACAAAGTCTATCAAACAAGATTAATTTAATCGAAGTGCTAATTAATAAACATAACCTAAACATTGTATGCCTTACTGAACACTGGTATTTACATAGTGATATAGAGTCTATAAATCTTACTAATTTTAAATTATTAACTCACTTTTCTCGCACTCAATACATACACGGCGGATCTGCAATCTATATGGAAAACAATCTTTCAATAAACTTTTTTCCTGTTGAGTATAGTAACAAACTATCAGTAGAGATGATTTTGGAATGCTCCTGTGTTACTGACAACAGATTGTGTTTAATAAATGTGTACAGACCCACTACTAATGACTTTGAATCATTTATCTTGATATTAGGTAGTATTTTAACTAAGGCTTTTGAGAAATTTGATAATATTTTATTGATCGGCGACTTTAACCCAAATACAGGAAATAATCCAAATTTAAACAAAAAACTCCTTATTGATATTTTTGAATCCTATAGTCTGGTCTCTTTCGTCAACGCACCAACACGTATACAGACTCGAAACGGTCACACGACTTTCTCTGTATTAGATTTTTTGACATCTAACAAGCCTGAAGTGGTGAAAAGCGTATTAAATTATGACCCTGGCATTTCCGATCATCATTGCCAGATCTTGAGGTATGATTACTGCCAGTCAGTTAATAATGATTCTAAAAACTCTGTTAAATATATGCGTTATTTTTCTGATGAGAATATTAATGAATTTTTATTCCGGTTTAAGCCCCTAAACTTTGAATTATCAAGTAATGACATAGACAAAGAGTTTAATGCTTTTTTGGACAGCTTCATATGGTGCTACGAAACTAGCTTTCCGTTAAAAAAGGTTAACTTTAATAACAAAAAACTAAAAATTCCACTCTCTAATGAAATAAAAATTCAGTTAAAAAACCTAGAGACAATTTGCTGGCTAAAAAATAGAACCAACGATGAAAAT
>MU182531.1:176092-194721 GCA_016904865.1 Pissodes strobi | reverse complement strand
AATCTTAGGCGTAAACATCTGAATGACATCATTTATTACATTATACAAACAGTTAACATCACTGTCAACATCCGAGATCAGAATACTGTCCCAGTATATATCTAACAATAGAATATTTATTTCATTAAAATTACATTTCTTAAAATCATAAATATCATCCTCAAAAACTAAAACATCATAGTTAAAATCACATTTTATTTTAATCAGTAACGCTGGAGGGTGCATATCACATTTTATTAAAGCTTCATCTGCACATAGCACTTTATCACACTGGTCATTGGTAAAAACTAAGTCTAAAAAAACACCATTTGCATTTGGGACGTCATTAATTTGCGCAAGGTTCAGGTACGGGAAGGTTTCGACAATAGATTCAGCTGACGAAGAATATCCGGACGTCATAGTGCCTAGTGAGTCATTAGACCAACCAAGTTTTGGCAGGTTATAATCGCCGGCAATGAACAGACCATAGTCCTCATAGTCTTGTGCTGCAGGCTCAACAGCTTCACAATGTAAATTGTAAGGTTGTGCATTGGATGCAGGTGGTATATAAACACAGCAGAGCAATTTATTCAGACCATTGGAATCAACCGCAACCCACACCTCTTCAGAGAGGTCATCTGACAGGTTAACCATTCTAGAGTGCAAGTGAGAACGTACAGCAATCAGCACACCCCCATTTCCTGATTTCCCAGTAACACTTGCTGACCTATCTTTCCGGTAAACTACAAAATTATGCAAGCCCAATTCTGCATCAGAGAAATTTTCATTCAAAGAAGTCTCCGTGAACATTAAAACATCATACTCACAATTAGCCACACTCTTACAAAGTTCAACTAATTTTGTCCTCAAACCACATTCTGGTAGTAGATATCTAAAACTTTAGTTTTCAATTTTTTCTTTGAGGCCTTTGACGACTCTGCCACTCCTTCAGAAAAGGAGCTGACCCCCTATGAAATTCACGTTTTTGATTACCATTATTAGTATTCCGCTCAATAAAGTCTCTTGTAGTAACATGTTGAGGCCAAAAAGAGCGCTGCTTTAATTTATCAGCATAAACTGATTCAACACCAGCGCGAAAAGAGAAGTCAGGCCCTGTCCGAAGCAGATGAACATTGACTTCACTACTATTAGGTATTGTTGCTTTTTTCCTTATGTAGTCAACAATCGATTGGCAGCTGGCTGTTTTGATCACTCTACCGATATAGAACCATTTCTTCATTGTAACACCCTGAAAGCTATCACTTTTATTTCCACCCTGAGCACAAGTCACAACATCTCTTTTATGATCGGGTACACCCGATAATTCTGCAGAACTTTTTTCAATATTTCCATGGGAAATGACGTTGGCACTGAAAAATATTTCCTGAAACATTAATGATACAATCTTTTCAATATGGATGAAACCTTTGTTTCTCTACTGCAGGTACTATTTACGAAGGACCAGCAGTACAGGCAGTGACCCTAAAGAAAATATCGACGAAATTTCACAAATTATGAAGGTAAGCAAAATCTAGTTAATGTTTAGGGTTCTCATATTTTGTGCGGTGGCTGATGATTGAAAATACCTTCATGATGTATATTTACATGCATACATTTAATTTGGCTTCCTAAACATGTCTATGTCATAGGACCATTTTTTTTTATTTAGATGTGTATTATCCCCTGTCGAGTTTTGCTATAGATATTATATTTCTGTAATTTTCAAAAGGTGTTGTCGAAGAGAACCTGGCAAGACGTCGCATCTACAAAGAAGGCTTCAAAAAGGAGCTTCGATTTCACCCTGATGTCATATAATGTGTTGGCTCAAGATCTTGTGACCGATCATCCGTATCTGTACAAACATCATAACCGTAACGCTCTGAATTGGGAGACTAGATGGAAAAATTTGTTTAACGAGATAAAAACTATGAGACCGGACATTTTGTGTCTTCAGGAAGTGCAGGAGTCTCATTTGATTGGATATTTTAGGTACATATAACTAATAATAGTTCACTTATCAATATATAACATGGATTTGCATGAGATATGATTTGCTCTTCACAATGTCTTTCTACAACTATTAATTGTTTTATAGGTTCAATGATTAGTTACTTCGAATGTGACACTTTGGAGATATAACTAAAATAATAAAATAAATTGCAGCAGGCTGGAGTCGTTGGGATATCAAGGCGTCTACAAAAAACGCACGGGGATCCGTTGCGACGGGTGCGCCATCTATTACAAGCCGGATAGACTCGTTTTGGTAGAGTACGAAACCGTGGAGTTTTATCAGCCAAACGTGGCCGTCCTTAATAGAGACAACATCGCAATAGTGGCGAAATTTTGTCCCAGAAACAGTTTGAAACGTCACATCGTAGGTAATAATTCGTCACTCGAATTTCAGCTAGTTATAATAGGTCTCCTAACAATATTATATCTTTTAGTTGCCACTACGCATTTGCTGTACAACCCGAGGAGGCAGGACGTGAGATTGGCGCAAACCCAGCTCCTGTTAACCGAAGTGGAACGAATGAGCTTTCACTGGAACTCGAAGGGTAAAGCGAGATACTACCCTATAATAATCACCGGGGATTTTAACTCGTCCCCCGATTCTGTCGTCTACGAGCTCATCACCAAGGGTTCGCTAAAATACGATCATTTGGCTGCTACGAAAATGCATAAGCACGGCTCACCTAAGCACGGAAACGTTTTAGGTAAGTCGATTTTTGAAGTGAAAACTTCAAACTATTTGAACGAAGCTGAACAGTCTGCTACGAAAATTTTTCTCCAAAACGGCTAAGAGAGGAGCACGTTTTCGGCAACACTTTGGGGCCTCCGACAGTCAATTATTTTTAGGGATCTGATTTTCATTTTGCAAGTTATTACGTCACCTGTGTGATATTCCAAAATGTTACTTTGATACACGATGACAACTGTCATATTAATTTTGATGAAATTTTCACCCACCATTAACCTCAAGTCGACCTCTTAAAGAATAAAATCGTCTAAAATAGAATCCGAAGCCAATGCCATCACAATAGGAAAGACCGAGTCACAATCATCATCGATAACCCAATGGATTTGATTATTGTTAAAAGTCCATTGTTACTCCATCGAACATTTCTGGGTCTGTGATTAAAACTGAGGACAGGTGTCCCTACAGTTCATGCATTTTCCGGAAATGTCTCCACCAAACTTGGACGAGGATGATAACAAGTATTCATTTAAATGTTGCACATTTTTCATAGCAGTTGTAAAAATCGTTTGTCTAATCAGTGCGACATAGGTCCAGGAAAGATATTGTGTTCAAAGGAATGTAAACAGAGACGTGAGGATAAGATAGTATTGTATCTGGAGAAAATTATGAAACTGAAGGACTAACTTGTGACGAAGGACCAAGAGTTTGAAAAAAATAAAATTAAATATGAAGAGGATATAAGCGAACTTAAGAAGTAGACAGACTAACCAAGGAAAATGCACATAAGGAAAACTACAACCGACAGCAAAGACGAAGTACACAAGACCTTTACTGACGTAGTTACCAGTCAAGACGAAACAGATTGAAGCCTATACATTGAGAGTAAAAAAAACAAGATATGCAAATTGTATCGCTTCTACCAAAAAATGACGATCTGTAAATGGAAATTCACCAAACAAAGAAAAACATGCTGACATCTATTGAAGTCCTTGTCAAAGTCAAAAAATCTATATTTCAAAAAAAAAATACATAGTATTTAGGAAATGGCGTCAAAAAATGGAATAAAAAAATTTAAATCTAAAAGCAATCCTAAATTAGGTAAATTAAAACATGCCACTACAAAGTTATAAAAAACTAACATTACCACACATTAAAATTATAAATTTATTAAAATTAATTAAAATTCCTACACATTAAAAAAACTCAAATTACTAAATTACTACGCATTAAAATTATTACTTGAAAGAACATTCACAAGATAAAAGCTCAGCAACAGTTTAAGGTTCTAACTGTTTTAATCTGTCTTATTGACAATGGAAGGCGATCATAACATTCAATGCATGAGTAGAGCGGACCTTGCGTAAAGAGACCCAATTTATGAGGTGGTATATTATAGTTAACAGACGTGGTATTATGTTCATGATTTGGTAAATATTTCTGGAAGAGATGCTTATTATTATACAAGAAAGTCACACACTCATATATATCCAAACCTGCTAATGTGAGGAGACCATGTGTTCTGAAAACTCCTCTGCATGAATCAAGCCAGTCCATACCCAATATTATCCTTAATGCCCTTTTTGCACAATAAAAGCTTTTGATGCTATAACATTTCCCCCTTCCACCTTTTCTTTCTCAAATTTTATTTCGATTTTAATTGAAATTATTTGTATAAGTAAAAGTAAAAGTTAAATGGTCCTTGAGTTATCCTGTCGCTGCTCAGATACGTCTTATTGCGGTGGCCCTAGGGGTGTGAGTTCGAATTTTGAAAATTTAAATTTATGGGCGCCAGGTCCAGAGTAGACTAAAAGATAAGAAAAGATAAATTAAGTTGATCGAAAGATAAGAAGAAGTATAGTTAAATTGACCAAAATATAGGAAAAGATAAGTTAAATCGACCGCTAGTATTAGCTATATTATCTATATGAGGCAAGTAAGCGCAAGAAATAAAAGATACAATTTCCTGATTATTTTTAATAATGACCTTCGACTCAATCATCACATTTCCTTCAAATTATTGTGAAGCATTTAATACCCTGTAAAGGTCAAAAACAAATTCAACATATATCAATCTGAATTGATTCGAGAAAATCCTATAATTAAATCGCTAACTTGGATAATACCTATTTGCAAACAGTGCGACCGCAAATCTCGGTTCTTGCAGACGAAATTGTCTTTATGACCCTAATTAAAATTAATGATCCTGATAAGCTAATAGCCCTTAAGTTACAATCAGTCCACTAATAAGTTAAGAAACTTCGCTACAAAATTAACCAAATTACTAGGATTCCCAGAATTGAGTAAAATCAAATTGATATTAAAATATTGACTTTCGACAGAAAATTGTTTTTATGAATTAATTGTGAAATCTAACAGACGTCTCTGAAAGAAATCCAAGTTATATCTTTCAGTATATATTAAAAGCAATAAGTCAAGAAAAGATAATTACTGAATGAATGATTACTAAAGTTTATAGCCTTAATTTTGGTTTTAAACTTCCAAAAATTAATTCCAAATATATACAGAGTATTTACTCTTAATAATATCGAGTACCCACTAATATGACAGAATATTAAAGCACCATATCATATAGAGTTGATAAAAATAATTATTTTGACTGATCAGGTCAAAATCCAAGCTAGTTAAAAGCCATAAGATACTATTGCAATGTACAATCAGCTAAATACAATTAAGGTTCAAAATAGACAATCTAATTTTGAGACATTATTATGGTAAATGAAATATGTACAGTAATTATCCATGTACAAAGTTACTTAAAGTTAAAGATAGGTATGACAATTTGGCCATAAGGCAAGATAACTGTACAATAAGATAAATGTACAATCAGGTAATGGTGAGATACGATAAGACAAAAGTATACCTAATTAGAGATAGGTAAGATAATTTTGAAATATAATCCGAAATGTACAATACAGTACGTAAATGTACCATAAGCTAAATTTACAAGATATAAATATGAAATTAAGTTTTGAATTGTTGGTATTTCTGTTTTTAAGAAATCATGTGGGGTATTTAAACATTTCTAAAAAAATCTCTTATCTTTATGAACTTCAAGACAACGAGAATGCTCAAGGCCTCCAAGCGCTTCACAGCAGAGTGGTTTCACAACCACGGAGTCTTCCCGACCATATAGTTTCCACTTCTCAAATCAGCAAATCGCTACCCCCCGGGCTACGATTTAAGAATGGAGCATTGTCCTAGAATCCAGATTAAGTAATCCCCCAAAAGTGGTATTAAGCTCCAGTTCGAGAATGATTAGTACTTGGCCTTAGGAATAATTAAAAGTTGGTGTTTTCATTGGATTTTGAAAAAGCGAAATTCCTAAGAGTTCACACTGAGATCAGAATGAGATTCCAGTGAAATACAAGTGAGATACAAGTAAAAGCCTGAAATAAAAAAAAACGAACATCAGACGTCTCAAAATGGCGTCCGCGTACTGCTAGAAAAAACTCGTCCATCGACGCAAATAATTACCTGTTGTTATGGCTCATTCCTCTTCATGTTGTGGCTAATCCATCCTAGGACGCGACAGAGTCGAACATTATTATAAAATCCACACTAGCTGCTTCCAGTTCCAAAAAAATTTTACCGACACTATTCCCTAGTCCCTAGTCTTGCTGAAAGTCTAGTCTCGAACTCACCAAAGAGGCTCGTGATCTCGTTCTCATCGGTTTTATGCACTCGAACTCGTAAAAAACTGGTTCCCGACGAAACACACGAAGTCAGATTACAATATCCGATTCGACACGACATCAATTGAAATACCGCCGACTATGTAAACATGAACTCACTTCCTAATTAGAAAATTGCACAATATCTCGCTCAAAACTCCTTTACGAAACATTCAAAACCACGTAACTGACAAAACAAAGCAGCAAGTATGTCCAAACCTCAAAAAAAACAACGTTATATAAAGAAAATTACTCGCTGATGTACTGCTGGTTGCTTATCTACATCGCCCCCTTTTCATATTACATTCAAGACGCCGGCGCCGCGCCATTACTATATGCCGGCCTCCCAGTAGCGTAGCAAATTAATTTCATTAAAAATAAGTCCAATGGTGTGCTATACTATATTGAAGTTTATGGATGCAAGAAAATAAATTAATTGTTTTTGGATATTTAACCGAGAACTGATACAGAAAATTCGAATTCACTGACATTGGAACGAGCATATCCAAATGATTGTTACAAATATTTCCCTCCTTGGGGAAAATTTAGCACAAAATACCATTTTTCAAAATGTACCGAAAAACCAACATTCTAGAATTACAAAATATACAAGAGATACATCTTACATGACTTGCAGTTAATTCACTTTTTTCTACTTACAATAATTAACTATCACTAAACTATGTAACAGACTCAGCTTTCATGAGGACTCATTATCGGAATCTGCACATGATGGTTTGATATCCTTAATATGATATCGACCGATATCTTTATTATTCTCATCTAAAAGCTCATATATAAGTGGAGATATCTTTTTACATATCGTGCATTTTACATACTTTTTCGCCAGCTTACTAGAAAAATATTGAGAGGCATCAGAAAGAACAAAACTTCTC
Organism: Pissodes strobi; assembly: GCA_016904865.1. Lineage (NCBI taxonomy): Eukaryota > Metazoa > Arthropoda > Insecta > Coleoptera > Curculionidae > Pissodes > Pissodes strobi. The sequence goes on along the minus strand of MU182531.1, from coordinate 187,456 downwards.
CTGTAAACGGTATCACCAATGTCAAATTCAACATGTCTTTTACGCAAATCATAATACTGTTTATTACGCTCATATGACTTTCTAATGTTTTTATCAACAGATTCGTAAATACCAGGAAGTTTTGCATATTAATTTACTAAATCTTTTCTATCTTGAAATGTATATGGAGTAAGGTTCTTATTTGAAATAATACCATAATAATCTCCAAAAATAGGCAAGTTACGGCCAAATACTAAAAATGCAGGAGAGTATCCCGTTACTTCATGAGTAGCCGAATTAATAGCGTTACATATCTTATGAACATTCAAATCCCAATCACGCTGTTGATTATCTTTAATATAGAATCGAATAGCAGTTCCAATTACTCGATTACTACGTTCAACGTTATTTGTCTGTGGATGAAATTTAGCATTGTACCATATGTTAGAAACCTTACACTCATTCAAGAGTGACTTGAATTCTTTAGATATGAACTGGCTGCCATTATCAACTACAACCTTGTATGTCTATAGAAATTAATTGAAAAGGAACGGAAACATTTGTAGGTGCACCCATTAGACCTATTCTACCAATACTTAAAACCTTCTGTTCGTGGCAGATTTTGCATTTTGCAATATATCTTTTAATATCGTGTCTCATGGCAGGCCACCAATACTGTTCAAAAATGTTATTAAGTTTTCCTAAAACCGAAATGAGCAGAGAAGGCACTATCATGACACTCCTTCAAAATTTTAAATCTATTTTCTTTTGGTATGACTAATTTCCAAGATTTTTGATTGATATTAATATCTGAGTGATTTTCAAAATGGCGATATAAGTACACGGAATAAAGGAAATTTTTCAGGTAAATCCCGAACATTATTTAACATTTTATTCTACCACTTATCCAAGACAATATTCGTCTCTAAACTTGAGATAGGATTTAGACATTCGTTCTCCGGAAAAGACCTGCTTAAGGCATCGGGAACAAAATTATTTTTTCCTGGTCTATGTATTAGTTCATAATCAAATTGAGATAACATAATCGCCCAACGACATAGTCTACCTATTGGTTTTTCAATTTTATTAAACCATAAAAGTGAATGATGGTCAGTTATTATACGAAATTTAACACCCCCTATATATGATCTGAACTTCAAAACAGCATGAACAATAGCCAAACATTCCTTTTCAGTACAAGTATAATTTATTTCAGATTTAGTTAAGGTGCGTGAAGAATAAAATATAACAGGTTCATCATCTCCCTCTCCTTGAGTTAAAACAGCTCCTACGGCATAATTAGAATCATCTGTTTGCACTGTAAACATTTTAGAAAAATCCGGGTTTCTCAGCACAGGAGTAGAAATTAAACGTTTTTTAATGTTTAAAACCTGCCGGACTCTAACTTTGATTGGCAACTTCCGCCGACTGTGAATTTGCCGTTGCATCGTTTTTTGACTTATCCAATTGACATGCTCTACAATTAGGTTTGCTTATATTTCTTCTATCACATCCATAACAAAATACTGTTCTTTTAACCTTACATGTTTGATAAGTATGACCTACTTCATGACAATTCCAGCACTTAACTATAGATAAATTCAAAGCATTAACATCAGAAGAATTACTATGATCCATTTGTGTAGAAATTAAATTATTATGACATGCAGACTGTGTTTCTAAGATAAGGTTTCTATTTGAGGGTATTTGAGAATCTTGATATTCGACATTAAGTTCATTAGTATTAGATTTATTAAAATGACCTGGATTTCTATGAGGAAACGGCTTCTTGTAGACAAGTTCCGGCTCTAACGTCAATGAATTGTATACTGGAGGACCCTGAAACTTTTCTGAACGAATTTTAGTATCTTCCAATACTCGACAAAGATTTTTAAGTTCTAAGATAGAAAAAGGTTGCCGCAAAACAAGTTGTTGATAATATGGTTGTAAATTTCTCATTATGAGTCTAAGTTGGGTAATTTCGTCAACACGATTTATGAATCTCTTTAACAAATTTTCCATTATGGCAATATATATTAGAGGCCTCTTATTATTCCCCTGTGTACGTGCCCTTACTTCATCCCAAAGTGCAACTTCAAAATCAACTGGCAAAAAATCTAAGCGTAAATGATGTATTAACTCTTCCCAAGTATGAATATAATTTCTAACTGAGCGATACCAAATCAAGGTTTTCCCTTCAAAAAATTCATGAGCAAAATTCAATAATGTATACTTAGGTATTCTGTGTGACATGCAAAACTCTTCAACCCTTTCCAAGAAACTATGCAAACTCTGGCCTTTTCCATTAAATTTTAAATTGATTCTATTAAAAGGTGGCATTCTATAATTGTTATCAACATATTGTGAAATTGGTTGACCATTTCCAGATGCTTGATTATTATTACATGACTTCGAAAACATTAGAACATTAGGAAATTGAGTATTCTGATAATTATGGGAGGGATGAGCCCCTTGCTGAGAAAATAAATTCCTGTTGTCTGGAAAATAGTTATATGAGTCTTGTGGTTGACTATTCAGATTAGTATAAGGAATGTGATTATAAAATTTGTTTTCACTGCAAAATTGAGACCTTGGCAAATTTAAATTTACATTAATTGGTTCCTTCTGAGCATAATATTCATTGTTGAGATTTGAAGTAAAAGGATTAAACAGCGTGGTAGTTATTGAATCCTAAATCATTATCACGAGCATTATTAATATTGAAAGTGTTAGGTATATCAGCATTAGAATAACGAGTTTGATAATCATTAAATTTCATGTTTGAATTATGATCATTCCCAATATTGGCTGGCCCAGCAAGATCAGACATGACTTGAGGAGTCTTATTATTGTCTTCACCCTTGTCAAGTCATAACCCTTCAAGGAAGGATATATGAAATTAGAGTTATTTAAATTTGTTTCACTTGGAATTCCCTCATTATTTATTACGGTAGTGATCGGATTTAATTGTTGATCATTAGGCCTAAATAAACTGCTACTAATATTCAAAATTTCACTCTCAAAGTTATCAGTATTAGGATTTGTTTGCGCATCACGTGACGTACCTATCGGATTCTTATTAAGTAAAATAATTTTAACATTTCTCTGGTCAGACTGAGATGGTGTGCTCCAGATATCTGTTGATCAGCAAATGAAATTCTACGAGAAGCTTTAGAGTTACTTTGATTAGGAGAGCTCACAAAATCAGCATGATTCGAAAAATTTTCTAAGTTAATTTCTTGAACCTGATCACTGTTAACAGAGTCCTCTGCATCACTCTCTTCTAACTCAATCAGATCCGCTGCTTCGCGAACTACTGGCTTAAAATTTGCTTTTTCCTCTAATTTATCAATAAGTAACATAGTTTGTGACAATAATTGAGCTTTGACATTAGCAGTTAGTGCATCAGAAAATTTAATATAATTTACTCAATTAGACAAATGTAATAATCTCGTTTTGAATTTTTTATAGTCAGGATGTCGTTTATCAGATTGAAAAGCATTTACCAATCCCGAAAATAAAGTTAACTTCCTCTTACATATCTCCACCTCATCTGCAAAATTCATCGGAACATCCGGATGATTAATTTTAGTTTCCGCTTCACAAGTCAAGTGACTTCTGGGAATGGAACGCTTCATATCTCTATTCTGAATTTCCGAAGTACAGATTCCTCTAACAGTGAGTTCCCAGTCCACTTCATCCATAAAAAGGTACCTTGGATTCATGATTATAAAGGTAAAAGATACAAAAAAATTAGATAAAGACAACAAAGAGATTAAAGATAGAAGAAAATTGTTTTTGAGATGTTAATGTGCCCCGTACTGCCACCATCTATTTAAAATAATTAAAGGTTGAAAAATAACTACCCAAGAAACATTGACTCTATTCTTGAGGTATTTCTGAAATCAGTCAAATAACAAAAATCGGGTCACACACATGAGTGTTATTATAACCAAAATCGAGCGCCACGCATGGGCGTCATTATAACATTTCCCCCTTCCACCTTTTCTTTCTCAAATTTTATTTCGATTTTAATTGAAATTATTTGTATAAGTAAAAGTATAAGTTAAATGTTCCTTGAGTTACCCTGTCGCTGCTCAGATACGTCTTATTGCGGTGGCTCTAGGGGTGTGAGTTCGAATTTTGAAAATTTAAATTTATGGGCGCCAGGTCCAGAGTAGACCAAAAGATAAGTTAAGTTGATCGAAAGATAAGAAAACGTAAGTTAAATTGACCAAAATATAGGAAAAGATAAGTTAAATCGACCGCTAGTATCAGCTATATTATCTATATGAGGCAAGTAAGCGCAAGAAATAAAAGATACAATTTCCTGATTATTTTTAATAATAACCTTCGACTCAATCATCACATTTTCTTCAAATTATTGTGAAGCATTTAATACCCTGTAGAGGTCAAAAACAAATTCAACATATATCAATCTGAATTGATTCGAGAAAATCCTATAATTAAATCGCTAACTTGGATAATACCTATTTGCAAACAGTGGAACCGCAAATCTCGGTTCTTGCAGACGAAATTGTCTTTATGACCCTAATTAAAATTAATGATCCTGATAAACTAATAGCCCTTAAATTACAATCAGTCCACTAATAAGTTAAGAAACTTCGCTACAAAATTAACCAGATTACTAGGATTCCCAGAATTGAATAAAATCAAATTAATATTAAAATATTGACTTTCGACAGAAAATTGTTTTTATGAAATAATTGTGAAATCTAACAGACGTCTCTGAAAGAAATCCAAGTTATATCTTTCAGTATGTATTAAAAACTTCTCATATGAGAAAGGTAGCCAGGATAATAATAAAACTTATTAAGCAATAAGTAAAGAAAAGATAATTACTGAATGAATGATTACTAAAGTTTATAGCCTTAATTTTGGTTTTAAACTTCCAAAAATTAATTCCAAATATATACAGAGTATTTACTCTTAATAATATCGAGTACCTACTAATATGACAGAATATTAAAGCTTCATATCATATAGAGTTGATAAAGATAATTATTTTGATTGATCAGGTCAAAATCCAAGTTAGTTAAAAGTCATAAGATACTATTGCAATTTAGTCAATTAAATGTACAATCAGCTAAATACAATTAGGGTTCAAAATAGACAATCTAATTTTGAGACATTATTATGGTAAATGAAATATGTACGGTAAATATCCATGTACAAAGTTACTTAAAGTTAAAGATAGGTAAGACAATTTGGCCATAAGGCAAGATAACTGTACAATAAGATAAATGTACAATCAGGTAATGGTGAGATACGATAAGACAAAAGTATACCTAATTAGAGATGGGTAAGATAATTTTGAAATATAATCCGAAATGTACAATACAGTACGTAAATGTACCATAAGCTAAATTTACAAGATATAAATGTGAAATTAAGTTTTGAATTGTTGGTTTTTCTGTTGTTAAGAAATCATGTGGGGTATTTAAACATTTCTAAAAAAATAGCTTATCTTTATGAACTTCAAGACAACGAGAATGCTCAGGGCCTCCAAGCGCTTCACAGCAGAGTGGTTTCACAACCACGGAGTCTTCCCGACCATATAGTTTCCACTTCTCAAATCTTCTCAAATGAATGCAAGAAAATAAATTAACTGTTTTTGGATATTTAACCGAGAACTGATACAGAAAATTCGAATTCACTGACATTGGAACGAGCATATCCAAATGATTCTTACAATGCATTCATACTACCACCCCAGAAGAGAATATCGAATTTCATGATAGAATTGAAATTTGCATGATAACTAATTAGTAGAGCTTTTACGATGACAATCTATATAAACACCCAAGAATTTTGCCTCCGTTGAAATAAGCACCACCTGTGAAAGCAATAAGGCACTATCTGGATAAGGCAGCAGAGATTGTTTTGTTCTAAATAAAACAAAATTTATTTTGCTGGCATTTAGTATGAGACCATTTCGATTAAGCCATCTTTGTGCAAATATTAGAGAGTGTCTTCCCACATCCAGGGTTCTATCCACAGTTGTGTCACCAATTAATATATTCGTATCATCAGCGAAGTTTACAAGAGATACATTCCTGTCTGCTACATCACTAGTCAGGTCATTTATGTAAATAATGAAGAGAAATAGCCTTATAACGCTACCCTGCGGAACACCCAAAACCGAAGGCCTGTGCTCTGAGTAATAGTCACATCCATCCTTACAGATTAAGACCCTCACTGGTGAGCCTCTGACAATTCTAATTTTTTAAACAATATATCACGATTCAGACAGTCGAACGCTTTTGAGAGAACCAAGAATTAACCCATTGCCACGTTCCTGCTTTCCAGATGATCCACAATCTCATTTACAAAATCAAACACAGCGCTGTTTATAGACTTTCCCGCTAAGAAGCCATGTTGCCTTTCACTAATTAATTTGAAATGATGAAAAAAAACTCAGTAAACGAAGACACATTGCCTTTTCGAATATTTTTAAAAAAGAGGAAAGAAGACTTATTGGCCTGTAAGACTCGGGCAAAGTAGGATCTCCTTTTTTATATAAGGGCTTGACTATGGCTAATTTAAGGTTTGTCGCAAAAATACCCTGTTTAAAAGAATTATTTATCATGTAACATAAAGGGGCAGCAATTTGCTCAAAGCAGCATTTAATAAGATTGACAGACACCTCATCATACCCTGAACTCTTTTTGTTTTTGAAACTATGACTATGTATTATTTCCAAAATATCATAAATGGTTATTGGTGTCAGAAACATGGAATGTGGATTATTTCTTATGTTATGTTCTGAATTATTTTCAGGTAACTTACTTACCAGATTTTGTGCTGCTTTAACCATATACTAATTTACATTGTTACTAACAAGATATGGATCACCTGGTATACCAAAGTTCTTTTGTGATTGGTTCTTAATTCATTGACAATCTGCCAAATGCATTTTGACCTGTTTTCACTATTTAGAATTTTGTTGGCATAATAGTCTTTTTTAGATTCTTGTAAAATAATGTTGTATTTACACTTGCTGCCCCTTTATTATATGCACTCTTGTACCTCTCATCAGCTCTACTCAACACCAAGAGGACATCCAGTTCCCGCTTACATTCTATAACTATTGGCCAGTTATAGTAGTTTTTGTCCTTTGCCCCGGGACGCATATTTTTAATTAGAAAGCAAAAAGAAATAACCTCATAAATCTCCCCCATTGACAGTCAACATCAAACTTCTCTGCATCAAAAACAGTCTGCCAAGTTTCCTCAGAAAGTAGCTGAGTGAACCATTGCTTACCGCCATTGTTAAAGACTCTACAATTGATAATATTATATGGTGTTATTCCAGGAACATTAAAAGTCAACTTCTGACCAGTGTGATCAGATAGATGTGTGTGCAAAATTCTAGCTGTAGCAGAATTACAATTTGAAAAAATATTATCAATGCGGGATTTTGACGAACCCGCTATTCTGGTAAATTCAAAAATACTGGGAAAAACATTAAAAGAAGCCAAAAGAGATACGAAATTTGCTGAGTCTTGATTACTATCAATATTAAAATCACCTGCCAAAAAACAATAAGAGATTTTCAGCCACAAGCTTATTTAAAATAATTTCAATTTTTGACAAAAAAAAAACATTAACATCTGAAGTAGGGGTCCTGTACACAGACAGCACCACTACCCTAAAATCATTTATACAAATTTCTATAGCCGCACATTCAAAATTAAAATTTTCAGAATACTCAATTAAATCTGACCTTACTCTCCAAGTTGTTCCAATACGAGCATACACAGCAGAACCACCATGTAGATTTTCCTGTCGACAGTAACACGATGTCAGTTCATAGTTCAGCAAGTTGTAACATTTCCATTGTTCCTCAGTTTTTTAGTGCTCTGTACCCGCCAATGCAACACACTTATGCTCATTCAGAAGCAACTGAAGCTGGTCAAGGCTATTTTCAATGAATTGAACATTATGGTGGATAATGTGGAACTCTTGACTTACTTCGTTGTGGTTGCTTGGATCACACCTTCCCTTGTGGTTGGGCGTCTCTGTAGATTTTGAAAATGGTTCACACCCATAGCTCGAGTGACATGATCTCCTTTTTTTTCTGGAAGGAGCCGCTAATTTAAATGAACTTCTCCACTTGTCATTTTTTGTTTTCATTTTGAAACATACACAATTTTCCAGTCCATTACCTTTCAGATAATCCAGGATTTTATCAGCCACAGTGTTTGGTTCAAAACCAGACAAAAAGAAACTGGATCTTGGGTGATGCAACAGATAGTTCTGTGACATTTTCTTTGATTCCCTTCATTGGCTTAGGGCGCTTGGATTTAGGTTTTCTCTTGACTACCTGCCAATCTGATTCTTGTGTTTCCTCTGGGTTTACCTGGACATTTTGGCGGCTTTCAACCTTTTTTGAAATGTTTACTGTTTCTGAGGAAACTATCTTGATGTCTTCAGAGCGTCATATTTTCCGTTCTCTTTTGATTTCCATTCCATACCCGAAATGTCAATATCAGCTGATTCTGACTGATTCGATCGTCGTTTGGCGGTGGCGGCGCTGGCGACTGCAGAAACAGCTGATTTCTGTCGGGTACGAGTTTCCGATGTTGCCGGTTGTTTAACGGAAATCTTGGGATTTTGGAGATTTGAGGATTTTGGACTTTATACCTTCTTGTTAACGGGGATGTTTTCCTCCAGCTTTTCCACTTTTTCCCTCAAAGCTTGATACTTAAGCTCTAGGGAGATATATTTACGGCTTAGCTCTTGGAACATTCCTCGTATTTCCACCAATTCATTTGATTCTTCAAGATCATCAAGTTTGAGGTTAGAAAACTCGTCAACCGGTGCATGTTTGCAAACGGCCTTTTTGGCGGCACTTGCTTGCTGCAAGCACGCTGGGTGGAAGGGATGGTCACACTTTTTGCACTTTACACTTGCAACTACTTTTTTATCGCAGTGAAAACAAAAATTATCGACTTTTTTATGCGGCAAATTTTCAGCGTCCTTATCGTTCGCCATGTTGCCAGCTCTATGAAAACGAATGCTTTTTAACAGACTTAAAGAATGATTAGAGCTTTCCAAGATAGAACACATGAAAGAAGATGAACATGGGGGATTCTCGGAAGCAATCATGGGCATTCAGAAGCAACTACAGGAACTACGAACAATTACTGTATTGTGGAGATGCAGGACAAAATACTAAATAGACTGTCACAAAATCAAAACAAAAACCCCAACCATGGTACGATTTGCTCGGAACTATATACCGATGTAACAATAAAGAACAACAAACGAAATACAAAGAAACTGTAGAAAACCTCAGTTGCTCATAATTGGTGATAATTGTGTAAGGGAATACGGTCTTATTTTCAAAAAAGCTACACAAAATGCCTTTGATATCAACTACCAGATCAAGTCTACTGCATTGTTGGAGGAGATTGTAGATTCCGTGTGCCTTCTATGCAGGAATTCAACATCTGCCGATAGAGTAGTGATTTTCGTGGGACTCCAAAATGCCAAAGAAGGGGAAAAGAATGACCCATCGCATTTTAGGTCTAGACCAGTTTTAAATGGTTTTATTAATCAACAAAAATTGGAAATATGCAAAGGAGTACTAGACACGCATATTAAATACCTGATCATCTCATACATATTGCAGAATAAGTGAAAAGAATAATTTGTAATACCAATATTTAAAAGTGGAAATAGATCATATAATATATTAGGAAAGTCAAATCTACTGTATATTATTTTATCCCATAATTCAATATTATCCACAATACCGGAAGAGAATTTTTGCACTCGACACGCGCGTTTCGTTAACCATGATAGTATCATCAGGAAATGATTAAAAGTCGGTACTGTGGATAAAACTATGTTGTAGTGCATTTTGTCGAAGGTTCCAAACCCCAACTTAGTTTGGGTTGGTTTATCGGTTTGGTTGGTTTCTCAGTAATTTTGTAATCTGATTTATTTTATTTCCGAATTCATTCAATTAATTTATTGGAGGGATTGGCTCCTGGTTTGTAATATCCCAATATTTGTTTGCAAATTTATATTTAAATTTCTTAAACCGGAATTTCTTTTTGCCTTATTGACTCGGATATTTTCGGTTTCGATTGCAATTTAATTTATAAATCTTGTATTGTATTATTTTTATATCAGGAATATTTTAGTGCCCAGTCACCTGCAGATAACGGACGCCTGTCAGCACGCCGGTCTGGTACAAAAAAGACAGAAAAAAGAAGAAATGTCAAGAACGGAGGAAACCGCACTGATCAAGCTTTACAACAGCGACAAAACTATAGCGAAAATCAGCTCGGAAATCATCAAGACTCCCGACTTGTTCTCTTCGGGGACCTTGAGTCATTTATTCGCTCTGAAATCCGTATACCAACACGGAGAAACGTCCAACCCAGAAGGTAATGTATGTTCAATCACTTTTAATTTGTAGGTACCTCGCTTAATATATGGATGGGCCTGTTTTATAAATGATGAGCTTCTCATATCATTGATTGATCAGCTATCTTGCTTATCGAGCTTAGCTAATTTTATCTTTAGTTAGTTAGAGAATTCATTTGGCTAGTGTCCGAATAGCTGATTGAGTTAATTTTTACTGCATTTGGCTGTAACGCTCTTGGTAGTAATTTATTTCACATAACTGAAATTTATTAATTTAATTTGTCGCCTTGATAGCGGAATCCACTTGAGCTCAATTCGTTTACCTATAGATATTTAACGGCTGTATATGTACATATTTACCTCCCTGGATATTTTATTGATTTGGTATTATTGAGGACTCTTTATTGGTCTACTGATATTAATTAAACCAATAACATATATGAAAGCTGCTAGTATCACCAAAGCAATCAAATCAGGTATGGATGAACTGAAGATCTCATTCAACAGGCAAATTGAAACGACAAACAGGAAAATGGAAGAGCAGCACTCAAAGTTGTATAGCCAAACAAAGACCGTAATGAGGAATATGACAAATCTGCAACCTATTAGAGCCGAGGTTAGGGCTAATCGGAAGCCTCATGAGGATGGCGAGATGGAGGAATTGAGCTCATTTCGTTTCGTATTTAAAAGGGCTTAAGTAATTTTTATTTGAGAGATACAATAATATACAGTTATTTATGTTATAACACATGAGACAGTACATCCGTGAAAGAAAAATATCGCTAAAGACTAAAACTAAGAACAAATTCAATGTCGTTAAAATAATTTAAGAAGCCCGCATTCTGTCTAACAGAAATTTTTTAAGTCCTTGACACCATGAATTTCTGCTTTATCCAATAAAGTGCACGACCAGCAAAACGAACTCTGTTTATATATACTGTTACGTTTTTCCCGTGGGTTCTTAACAGAATTACAACTTTGCTAT
>MU182531.1:161506-173966 GCA_016904865.1 Pissodes strobi | reverse complement strand
AAATACTAATTTCTCACCCTTCTCCCCCCCCCCCTTTTTCTTTCTAAACTTACCCTTTTCTTAACTAATCTGCCCTAGAGTATTTTAATTTTCACCAAATACGGGGTATTACTACTATAGTACTCTGTCTAGGACCATTGATAATTCGAGCATGTTCCGCCTTCACCGTTATATATTCCTTCTTTTTAATTAAATGTTTAGAAACCTTAGTTTTAACTGTGTTTACTGGATGTCGCGACGTGTACCAATTTGTTAATTTATTTATTTCCTTTGTCATTGTTTGCTATGTAAACATACAACATTGTAGCTAAGTAGTGTGTGGTGAGTTTTTTAAAACTTTCTGTATAATTTTGACTTTTATTGTAATTTTGACGTACTTTTGTTATTTTAATGTATTTCTCTTATACAAAAATATATTTTAGAGTCTGATGATGATGAGTGAACTCATCGAAATGCATAACTTTTGAACTAAAGATTGGCATTTTCATTTGTGGAGAAAAGTCTTCCCCCTTCTTCTAACCCGCTATAATAGCAACTCCACTTCAAAAATGGACTTCTACTTACAAAAGTATTAATTATTAGTTTTTAAACCGGAAAATTCGCCTCGAAAATCTAAAGGACGAACAAAGACAAACCAACCACCCACTGATAGGCAATCAATCAATCGTGATTGTCGTGATCTAATTTTAATTAGGAATAAGCATCTGCCGACCTGACACGACACTTGACCCTTCAAGAAGAAAAGAGATGAGATGAGGAAGTTGACAATAAAATATTGCCAAGTTTGAAATAGGTACCTAACCCTTAATACTATGAAACAAAGGATTATAGTATCTACCTATTCTTTGTTTTGATTGTTGGGTCTTAAATTTTATAATACGCCATAAAACAATGGAATCATTAATTTATCGATCATTTCTGGCTTGTTTTTTAAAAAGGAAGATATAAATAAAAAGTCATTGCAACATGCAAGCTACTGTTAAAAGTAATACTCATACAAGCCCAAATTTGTGCGCCTCATACGAGTACTAAAATTCACTGATTTAAAGCCCGTCTTGTGCAACTGAACGGGTGGGGAGCGTAGTACTAGTACTGACAATGCATGACACTATAGCGCGTAAATCCCAAGCACGCCCGTCAATAGTGTCAGTGTTGTTTACATTTTTCACTTCGCGCATTTGTATAAAACTTTTTGAGAAAGTCAGGCTAACGTGGTAAGGTCTGTCGTTTAGAATGCAAGAGCAATGGGTTCGACGCCGGGCTGCTGCAGGTCATATTTTTTGTGCAGTAGTTAGTAGTTAGTTTTTTGGCATGCCTTAGTTCCCCCCGCAGCGGAGGACATTGCATGAAATGAAATGGTAAAAATATAAATGTAAACATTAAACAACGCATGCGCGAAAACGTCAAACATTGACGAATGGGCTTGAGGTTTACGCGCTAGTAATGCATGACGCATATAAAGCAAAACATGTTATGCGCTCGGGCAACCATTTGATCGTTTAAAAGATAATATTTTAAACTTTGATTGTATTTTTATACTTTTATGATTGGAAATTAGTCAAAAAACGTTTTATATTTATAATATTTATTATATAAACATTACTTGAAAAATTTCAGATTATTATCAGTGTTTGACCGTCGTACGGTTCAGTCGGGTTTTGTTGTGCTCCGCACCGTCGGTTTTTTGTTTTTGTTTTGTTTGAATTTTCGTGACCAGTCACCCAATACGCGACAATACTTCTGTTTGTTTTCTTTCATATTTTTTTCTTTCCTTTGTATACACGATTCGCTATTTACACTTCTTTAAAAAATTTCTATGTACAAGTGTAACAATAGCCTTAAGGAAGTTCGCTGCAGTGGCGAATGTCGCAGATATTTCTGTATGCAATGTACGGGCCTTGATAAAGCAACTACCAAGACCTTGCTGTTGGAAAAATTCAACCATCTACGTTTATTTTGTGCCCTGTGTGACTCTCCATATTTGAGATATCTCAACGATAAAATTTCTAATTTATCAAAAAATCAGGTTCTTCAGGAGATATTTGACTCGCTGGCTGACCGTGTGAGTAAATTATCAAACAGTGTATCGACTATTTCTGAGATTTAAGATATTTTATTGAATAACAAATCTAAATGGAACCTTTTGGAGAGGAAAATAGACGATATTCACAAAATGTCTGAAGTGTTCTCCATTTGTAACCCTCATTCTCTGTTGAAATCGGTAAGGGAAATGGAACAGAATGTCTTTACTATTTCTCAAATTCTATTCAACAATACAGAGGAAACCATCAAGATCCAGGTGCAAGACTCCTCGTCCGCTGATATTAAGAAGGGTATTGACAACTTAAAAAGTAACCTTGCAAATGTTACCACCTTGGTTAGGGACTTAAATTCTAAAGTTGTTAACCCAAATCAACATAGTGCACTACCTACGATGGCACGCTTTACTTCTACGTCGAGCTCTACTCAAAATACGTCAACGGCATTTGTTTGATCTTCCACTCAAACGGAACTGCCTACTGAAGTTTCATTAATCGCAGAAGATTCCAACTCCGCAATTTGTAGAAGTGCCCAAAAATGGCACTATGTGATCGTAGAACACCTCCCGACAGGATTTACTTCAAATAATATCGTGCACTATGTGAAGGAAAAGTTGAAAACATCAGAATTTATTCGATGCTATAACCTGTTCAGTCAGTGCAATGACTCCAGGGGAACTACATTTAAAATAGGGATCCTATCAAGAAAGTCCGTTGAGAATTTGTTCGGCATCAATATCTGGCCAGTCGGTGCTCTCGTTAGATGGTCAACGGAATCTGAAATCCCTCAGAAAACTACAGAGCTCTATCTAACTCCCTCCAACAAGGCGAAAGTGACTAGCAGCCCGACCTTTGGCAATCTGCGGGACATTCCCTCTCCAGACAGTGGAGCTAAGGCACACAAGGTAACTACAGTTGCTTCTGACAAACAAGCTATTGTTGCTTGCAAACTAATGCTCTTGTGAGCGTTGTCCAAAATTAAACTGTCTAAAGAATCACCGCATAAATGGTCCTTCCCTCTGGACCCGCTGTCTCCCTCAACAGTTAAATTAACACTGGCCGCCAGTAAGTCTAACGACTCTAGTAGTAATCGTTTCCTTATGGCAATGCTAAGGGAACCTGCTATCGTCAGATTATTTCATGCATATGGGTTTAAACACACTGAAGTGGAAGAAGATCTTTGTACCTACAGATCCCATGTTGTTTCGGAGAGGACGATTGAGCTTCAGAAGTCCAGAGAGGGTCACCAAAAATACGTCTCCGAAGAAAAATTTTTAAGCAGCTTGACGTGTTATGAGCGAATAGATTCCTCTAATCCTGACGCCAGGTTTAGGTTGGTTCTTATTAATGTTGCCTCATTGCGAAACAAAATTGATGAATTGTTTTTGTTTTTGGAGGAATCAGGGTTCCCCCAACTAGTTGCAATTACAGAGCACTGACTGAGTGAGAATGAACCGCTTTATGTTGAAGAGTACTCGGCAAATTCAATATTTCTTATAGGCCCTCAAAAAAAAAAACTCGCCACCTAGGTAGAACCTTCTCAGCCTCCAATTTTGCATCCTTTCGTAATCTTTGCCTAAAGATGAACTGGAATTTTGAATCAGGTTTAGTGGTTTCTTAAATAAAATTATAAATACATTCAATAAAGCCCTTCCGCTTAAACCCATTAAACCTAAACGTCATAAACCATGGACCACGAAAGACCTACGCATATCTGCAAAAAATATGCGTGCCCTCTTATAAATTAAAAAAAAAAATCACTAACTCCATTCAAGTTCTTGAATTCATTTCGAATTGTAGGAAGATCTACCTAAAACTAATCAAGACAGCAAAGAAAGTATATTATCAAAATCGTTTATTAACTGCTAAAAACGTATCCAAGGAGACCTGGTCCATTATTAACGATTTTAGAGGCAAAACAAATTCCGCAAATCAGAGCATGCCAAAACCAAATGATTTAAACGAATATTTTATCAACGTGAGTAAAAATGTTACCTCTGGTATTTCTCCTTCTCTCGACCCTCTTTCGTTTCTTCATCTTTCTAAAAAAGTCGCTGATAATTTATCATAGTTTTTTCCTAAGCCCTGTGACCAACCTTGAACTTCTTCAGGTAATGAGCAGCATAAAGAGTAAATCAACGTGTAGCATTGATAATCAATTAAAATTTTCTTGAACCTCTCACTTCCAATTCTGGATGTCCTAGCTTCCTTAATTAATGCGTCCTTCACGAAAGTTGTTTTTCCCGAATGACTCAAGACTGCGATAATTATTCCTCTTCATAAGGGAGGTGAAAAGGATGTCTTACGCAATTCGCGTCCAATTGCTGTATTGCCTGTACTCTCTAATATCATTGAAGTTATTAAATTTCTCCTTAGACATGGCATACTGTCTCCGGAACAGTTCGGATTTTTACCAAACAGGTGTACTAATGATGCCATGTTCTTGTTGCTTCACGGTGTTTACTCATCCCTTAACAACAATCTCCCCACTGCTACAGTCTTCTGTGATTACGCTAAAGCGTTTGACTGTGTGTGTCATGACATCTTGTTAAGAAATCTAAATTTTTATGGCATCCGTGGTATTCCTTCGAACTGGTTTCAATCTTAGCTTGAAAATAGACAGCAGTTTGTTTGAGGGAACGGTTCTGATTCTGATTAATTACCAGTGGAGTTCCACAGGACTCAGCTCTTGTGCCTATCCTTTTTTTAATATACATTAATGACATCACATACCTAAAAATCAATGGTAAAATTTCCCTCTTTGCTGACGACACAAGCATAACTTGGAGTGATTCTAATACTTTCTCCCTACATTCTAATATCTCCAGCGATCTCGTCACAATCAAAACTTGGTCTGACTCAAATTGGCTGTATTTCAACGTTGATATAACGGTAGCCTTATCTTATAAAACAACCTTACAACCTTTGCTACTTCACAACAGCAATATTAAATACGTTGAATCGGCTAAATTCCTAGGTTTGAATATTAGTGCTAACCTTAAGTGGTCCGCACATATCGATTCTTTAACAAGAAAACTATCTTCGGCCTGCTTCGCAATTCGATCAGTTTCGAAGGAACTAAATTTGTCTACTGCCAGGCTCCCTTACTTCTCTTTGTTTGAATTTCATCTTCGCTACGGCCTTCCTTTTTGGGGCTGCTGTAACACCGAGCAATTTCGTACCATTTTCCAACTTCAAAAGAGAGCAATTCGTTATTTATTTGGTCTTAATGGCAGAGCTCATTGCGAATACTACTTTAAAAAAATATAAAATTCTTACGCTTCCTGGTTTGTCTATTTTAGACTTGTTTAATACGCAAATATCGAATCATATTTTCCGAAAGGCCACAACATGAGTACCCAACAAGAAATTCGAGTCAGGACATCTACCTTCCTTTTCCAAGAAGTTATACAATACACTCCCGCTACATCTTAAATCCATCCCTACATTTGCTAAATTTCGTGAAAAAAACGAAGGCTTACCTACTAGAAAGCTCTTATTATTCTATAAATGAGTTTTACGTGGATTAATTTTTTTTTCTACATTAATTTCAATTAACAGTTTATCGTTATTAAATCTTTCTATTTGGGCATCATGTGCGGCGGTGAAGAGAATTTTATAGTAGGTATAGGATTATCTTTTTGACGAATGAGTGGTTTCGCGGGTATACAGGAATTACACAAAATTGAATTTTCTAGGCTATCAATTTGTGTCATGTTTTGTTTACTTTCACTAGGTATTTCAACTTTGCAACCTATGCACATTTTTCGAGTCAAGTTCACCGACATGACCTTCCTTATTTTTTCCAACAGCACGCTTCGCTTTAATGGCTGTTTCATATTTTGATAACACTGAGTCTCTTTACCCTATGTTTTGTGTACTCCCTGTGGATTTAGTTTAAGTGCTTATGATGTTCTGTAATATAGTTTTCTGATAAATCGTGACCAATTTCAACTTGAAAATTGCTTGTTTTTTTTTTTCATGTATATATTATTGTATATATGAAGTTTTGTTTTGTATTTGCTCTACTATGGTTAGTTTATTTATTTAATGCGCTTTGTCCATAAAATTTATTTGAATTTTTCTGTGGCAATAAAGCATACTTTGACTTATATTGTAATTTTTACATGTGAGGCCCAGCCTCAGTTAATTGCTTTATACAATCCGCCAGTGAGAGAGAAAGACTTGCTAGCCACGCATCCTTTTTATACCCTAAATGAATATTTTATAGCCAACCTTTAAGAAAGCATTTTTATTCTTATATATTGATTGTACTGCTTATGATTACACTATTGCGATTGAACATATTTTATGATAAGAGTGTATTTATTATTAGTAATTTTTTATTGTTTTTTTTTAATTCTGTTTTTGACAATTCCAAAACATGTATATATATGTCTCAGACCTGGCAGGTATAGTGTGAATAGACCTTTACAATGTGAATCACATAGGTCCTGACGCTTTTTATGCAAATATTCCCGATTTTCATCATTGTCTATATTTCAGGAACCACTTTCCAAGATGAATGGTTAACGGTGGATTATATTTTCTATAGTGGCAAAAAGAAAGGCGACAAGATAAACGATCATAAACTAACTAGACTCTCCCAATATAGGCTTCCACTCAGAAACGAATTGGGCTCTATGAAAATTCCAAACAGTCTGATCGGATCCGATCACTTGTGTCTGGCCGCGAAATTCAGACTGAAAATTTAAACAACTAACCCAACCCGAGACCTTAATACAGCAAACTCTGTGATACGTACGATAGATGATAGCTCATTGTGTGGAGCAGGGTAAAAGTTTATTTTTATTCAGGTAGTGTACATATTGCCTATGCAGGCGGGTTACCAGTTATTCAGATGACGTACAATATATCCCACATAAGATTAACACATATGAAAAAATATATCATATTACTGTCGTTACTTGCAAGCCTTCAATCCACCATCAACATATATCGCAAATAACCTTGGAAATGCGTTTGTAATGTCAATAATATCGCGAACTATTGTTACAGGTAGTAAAAACGCAACTCTGCCATTATGGTCATATGTGAAATATCTATATATTGATATTCCTCATTAATACACATATGTAACTCATAAAAAAGAAAGTATGGGAAAATTCGACAGAAATTATTATGATAAAAATGCGCTAAATATATACCTACGTAGTTAAGTCAATTTTAAGTGGGGTATGCTGTATATGTTATTAAACGCTCTAAGTAATAAAATACATTTATAATAAACCTGAAGGTGTTTTAGTTTTTCCTGAAACCAGATGTTGCACATGATTTTGAAATAAAAGAGGTTGCAAGACAGACATTTCAAAGTTTGATAAATAACGCCTTAAAGTTATCGATATCTTCGAAATTTAAATCTTTTCAAAGGATAATATATTGATCAATTCTCATATCGAGGTTAAACGCTTGAAAACGTGGACCCAGCATGTTTTTTATGTTTTGAACGTCACGCGTTGCGTGACTTTGGTGACGCAAAAACTAGGGCAAGAACTTAAAAGTTTATAACTTATTGCGTTCGTCGCAACCATGAAAAAAGTTCATGTTGTTTATGCATTTAAGTTTGCCATGTGTTCCGAGTTTACATATTTTTGAATCTCCACTGGCAGCAGAATACATTGTTTATAAGAGCGAAGTCGAGGCTATGACGGCGATGATCAAAAGGCTGCGAGTGCGGATTCCGCCTGTTATCACATCTAGTCTAAACCTGCCGCGCGCTGGTGTTCGGTGCTCTGTTTAATTGCAGATAGGTCGGGAATGTTCATAAAATCACGAGAAGTCAAGGCCCATCCGTGCCCTATTCTGATCCACACTTTCTAGCTTAATTTAATAACAAATTGAAATACTTGCGTTTGTTACGGTTTACTCGAGTGCAGCGTTTTATATAGGGAGCCGAGGTGAGTTTTTATATTATTATTTTCTTTGTCTTAAGTTATGGTTGAAATTTTGCCATTAGAGGAATAATATAGTGACGATGCTGGCGCGATTCTTTTAATTATTAAACTTAGTTAAGCATTACTTTTGTCGATAATTTTGTGGCTAATTGAATGCGTTCTATCATAAACTAAGTAAATAATTCGGAATACTTTGAACCATTTTATTTTTGTTGTGCTTAATAGAAAATTACGGCAAATTATTTTGTTAAAATGAATTCAGTGGTAATATATTTTAAAAAACAGACCTCTAAATTTTAAAAAACGCGAAAATTCTCAAGAGCATAAATAAAATTTGGTGAGTTTTTAGTTATTAGGAAATGTAAATATTGCGTCTTATTTAAGTAAGGCTTATCCAGATCAAATAAATATTTATAATGAAACCGTTAATCAAAATCAGTTGGTTGTTGCAACACGTTTTTCCGATTGAATTTAAAATGAAAGTAAAGATTTTTTTGCAATTAATTAGAAAGAAACCTAGCCCCGGAGAGTTGTATTGCAAATGCCCGGCCCCTGTAGTGGGACACGGCCACCTATACGACAAGGCCAGGAAGCAGCAAATTATGAATCATCACAGGTCGACCATTGGCATGTATGAGTATGAGGTCTACCGAAATATGTAAACAAACTGTAATGAGTGTAAATTCTTTTTTGGTTTTTGAGGATAATTATTATATTTGATAGGGGTCGAGGAGCTTTAAATTAAAGGGGAATTATTTTAACGTATGTTTTGATTTATTTTCTGCTCACCTAAATTACCAGGACGTTACCGGACATTCTTTGTCTCTGGCCTTACCTTGACCTTGCCCTCCTACTACCTAATAGTGCTGCCTTATTAATCTTAAAATAAGACAATATGGTAAAACTGGACACAAGTTTATTAATTATAAAAATAACTATGAGAAATATAGACATGAAATAAAAATCCTATCAAAGATAGGGATAAACTAAAGTTACGAGTAGTAGATGAACGGAATATCTCAATATCATAATTGTTTTGTATTATGCTTGTTGGCTTATAATTTCCATTTTTGATAATATGTATGTATTAATAATATAAACTATGTGGTTAGTTAATAACAAATGTGATTACAGATCAAAGCAGTTGCAAAAGGCAGTATTTTTCGTATAAGTATTCAAGTAGATTTCTCAGAGTAAAGCGAATTAGAAAAAGTAAAAGTTATATATAGTGTATGGTTTTTTTAGTTAGTTCACCTATTCAGTACCTACTCAAGCACAATCTTTTTAAGTAGCAATAACAGAATACATCATGATACAAAGAAAAATGAAGATATGACATTGCGCATGTGGGCGGAGCTTTGTCGATTGTCGACTACGTCATCGGTGACTTATTTTGGCGGCAGCCCACTTAACCTATGCTATTTTAATGTTGTTTAGAGCTGTTCTAATTACAAATGACGGCATTCAAAGTGTTTAAAGTAGTTTTTAATTGATATTTAAGTGTGATTTAATCGAATTTTGTTATTATCAAGGTTTAGTTCCTAATAGCTCGTCAAATATTACGTGGTAAATAATGCGTTGTTCTGTGGGTGTGTGCTGTGTACAAACAATAATCAAGCGAAGGGCTGCACAAAAGCGAAATACATTAGGTGTTCCCAGTTTCCCTCCGAGGATGTTTTAAGAAAAGCATGGATAAACGCTTGTAAGACATTGGACAATTTTAATGTGCTCTTTGGCTAGGGTGTGTTCGAGACATTTCGAAGAAAATTGTTTCAAAAGAGACTTTCGGTTATAACTGTTGGGAATTTCGGGCAAAATTTGAAAGAGAAGTGTTACTAGCTAGATTTGAAACACTAAAATTACAGTTTTCATTGATAATTACTTCATTTTACATTGATTGTCTTTAGAACTAAGGTGTGGCCTCTGATACCAATACTACATGTACTGACTATGAACTTACTAGTCTTCAAGTATTGATAATAATTACCATAAACAGTAATATTTATTAATATAGACATGATCAAATTGTATGAAATTGTAAATTATGATTCTTAAAATAAGCTTGTCAAATATTACGTGGCAAATAATGCGTTGTGGTGTGGCTATGTACAAACTGAATAGTCAAGCATAGGGTTGCACTAAAGCGAAGCACATTAGGTGCTTCGAGGATGTTTTAAGAAAAGCATGGATAAACGCTTGTAAGATATTGGACAATTTTAGTATGGATAATGTTAGGGTGTGTTCGAAACATTTCAAAGAAGACTGTTTCGAAAGAGACTTTCGGTTTGAACTGATGGGAAGTTCGGGAAAAATTTAAAAGAGAAGTGTTACTAGCCAGATTTGAAACAGTAAAATTACAGTTTTCATAGATAATTACTTCATTTGACATTGATTGTTTTTAGAACTAAGGTCACAAGAATAATAAATAGCCAGAATCCAAACTCTCAACTGTCACCGTGTATATTGACATAAAGCGCTGGGTTAGTCAGTTCATGTCACAGCCAGAATTCCATAAGCGTACTTACTGCATTTTAACTGATTTAATATTATCCATCTTATTAAGAAAATAGTACGGAAGGCGGGATAGCTGAACCATTGTTTACTTTAGTTGAGAATAAGTGAAACTAAGCGAAAGTTGACTGGACGACTAACCCAAACTAACCAAGCCTATTAATTTGATTATAACGTATCGGAATCGGCTGAAATAAGTAAAATAAGTTGATATTAAATGAAACTAACCAAAAGTTGATTAGACGATTAACCCAAACTAACCAAATCTCTTAAAATTCATTATAACATATCGGAACTGGCTCAATTAAGTAATATAAGTTAAAACTAACCGAAAGTTGATTGGACGAATAACCCAAACCAAAGAATATTCTACTACGATTATTCTTTGCCCAAACTAACCAAATCTATTAAAATTGATTATAACGTATCGCAACTGGCTTAAATAAGTAAAATAAGTTGAGACTAAGTGAAACTAACCGAAAGTTGATTGGACGACTAACGCGAACTAACCAAATCTATTATAATTGATTATAACGTATCGGAACCCATTCAAATAAATAATAATAAAGTTGAGACTCGATAAAGAAGTATTCACTTC
The DNA here is from genome assembly GCA_016904865.1 of Pissodes strobi. Taxonomy (NCBI): domain Eukaryota; kingdom Metazoa; phylum Arthropoda; class Insecta; order Coleoptera; family Curculionidae; genus Pissodes; species Pissodes strobi. The sequence goes on along the minus strand of MU182531.1, from coordinate 162,903 downwards.
CATCACGTATACTGTGATACTCGTGACATTTTTATTTGTAAATATGAATGCCTATTTTTTTATGTAATATATTAATAGATAATTTTGCATATATCTAGCAGCGTTAATATAGCGAAGTATTTTATTTGTGATGGTAGGATACAACAGGAAATTATTATTTGGAACGATTTTAAAATTAAAACTAAAGCCGAAACGCATCGTAACGGATATCTGTGAATTTGTCAAATACTGATGATTTGGAAAAAATCATTAAATAAACGGTACTACTTTCACGCTTATTGAAACTATCAGAACCGGTTCAAATGACTAAAATAAGTTGAGCCTAAGTGAAACTAAGTAAAGCCTATGTTCCGATGTTAACTGAAAGTTGCTTCAACGACTAACCAAATCTATTAAAATGTATTATAACGTATCGTAACCGGTTCAAATGACTAAAATGAGTAGATACTAAGTACCATACTTGGACGCCTAACCAAAATTAACCTAATCTATTAACATTTATTATAACGTATATCGTAACCGGTTCAAATGACTAAAATAAGTTGAAATTAACCGAAAGTTGATTAGACGACTAACCAAAACTTACCGATTCCTTTAAAATTAATTATTATATGATTCTCTCACACTATTTCTCTCTTATAAAATCGATAAAGATATAAGACGTATTCACATCTATCACGTGTAATTTGCTACTCGCGACTTTTTGCCAATCTCGACGAATTATGACGCATAGAAGCCACAAAACATTAAATTATGAAAAAAAATTGTCTCTGTGTGTGTGTGTCTGTTCGCCACACGACTTTTTTACAAAACCGTTAGGCAGATTTCTACTAAAATTAGTATTTAGGAGTTTCGGAACAATATCTCCAGACATTTTGTATTTTTTTTTCTTTAACCTTACAATTATGAATAGTTTATATAAAGAAAAGTATAAAAAAAATTGGTTTTCACAAAAACGGCTTTAACGATTTTCATTACATTTTCTATATATTTACAATTTAGTAGGCAAATAATACGTACTAGACTGACTGACTGAAGACCCCTTTGCTCTTGAGAAAAATGAGCAAAGTCGATTTTCTCGGACACAGCTCTAACGATTTCCTTCCAAGTCTGTACTCATTTACCAATTAGTAAGGCAAATAATATGCATAAAGCCACATTTTTCCTAGTTCTGTGAACTTTTTTTTTATTCCAATAAGCGAGAAAGTAGTACCGATTATTTAATACATTTTTGCAAACTATCAGTATTTTTCAACTTTACAGATATTAGTCTTGATGCGTTTTCAGCATATGGGCTTTAGTTTTACTTTTAAAATAAAACCATTCCAAATAATAATTTCCTGTTAAATCCTATCATATCCATATCAAAATACTCCGCTATAGTATCGCTGCCAGAT
>MU182531.1:98633-151506 GCA_016904865.1 Pissodes strobi | reverse complement strand
AGGTTTATTTTCCCTTTAACAAACAATAATAACATAGACTTACCCGACCTTTCACTTTCCGAGTCGTATTTTGCGATTTTCTCGTAGAGTTTGGCAATTTTCGCCCTGTATTTCACATATTCATCGCCTCTTTTTCTTTTCCTAGGAAAGTCACTCATTTTGACACAATAATTTCCGCGTAAATTCACTTTTTCAGGGATTGTATCTTTCCCTGACCGACACCGATACGCGTAAATTTATGTATGATTTATCAGGGCGATGATGCAATAGCAGCACGGAACATATATTTTGTTTACATTCTTTAAACGATACGCTTGAATCTGTGTGTACTACTTGATAATTATGTAACTATTTGTGACGGAAATATGAAAAGAAATTTGCAATTTTAAAGACCAAGGCATGTCTAATGACTATTTACGAAATTGATAACTAGAGTACAATATGGAGATTGTACGGAGACCAATTCTGTTGTTAATATTCGGTTCTATATGCCTTACCACTAATTGCACTAAATACTACTAACCGAAGTGATCACTTAGATGTCAATTACGCTCATTACATCTAGGTATGCGTGCGCTAAAAGCTGCACCGATTTTAAATGTAGTGATAATATGTAGCAATGAACGGCCACAATAATTAAATCAAATGACTCGATAAATTAATAAAAAAAGAATAAAATTAGAGTAAAACTATTGAGAGCTTGGCTATCAATGCCTGACTTATATTATAAAGAAAGAAAATTCATAGCGGTTATGTTACTCGATAAATGAATGAAAGGAATGAAATTATAGAAACTGTTTCAAAGCCCGACTGTCAATGCTTGACTTATATTAAAGAGAAAGAAAATTCAGAGCGATTAATGATGATTAATGAATAAATAAACTTAGACCCGTCGAACTCTGGTAAAGGTGCCGGGCACCTATTGGTACTGCTAGGGCACTGGCCCTGAGGGAAAACTAGCCGAGGTCTCGAAAGCTCGGTATTTGGATTGGCTCTAGTGTAGCATCGTAGTTGAAGTGGTGGCTCCCTACTAAAGTTGTGGCCCTACAGGAAAAGTTGTGGCCCTACAGGAAAAGTTAGGGTCCTCCAGGAAAAGCCCTGAAATAACCCAGTGCGCATTAGACGAAGCCCCCTTACTTTAATAAAAACCATAGCATAAATATATCTTCTTATAAAACAAATTCCCCCAGAAAAAAAACATGTACTTGCAATGCCCATCAGCAAATAAAAGATACTAAGGTTCAGACAACTTGAATATAAAAAAAGATAGGGATAATATAAACTTCCCCATACGAGCAAAACTCAAGTTACATTAAAATAAAAATTCAGATTTGATAAAATGGAGTAGATAACATATGGGACGCAAAGCAAATGGCGGTATAAGCACAAAAAAGATAACAGATAAAGCAATTAAATCATTAATTTAGGCAAAACTAGAGCAATAATTACCTCGTTAGTGTGTGTGAGGGCTAGGGAAATTCAATGGCTTCGGTCTTATCTGACGAACGTGGAAAGCCTCTAGAACTAATGGAAAAAACCGTTAGCGACATGGCATCCACGCGCTTCACAGGCAATACAAAAAGAAATCCAGAGAAAATGCTTACCTAATACAGCAGTATTCACACAACACAAACAGAAAATCAACACAATATATCCCCCAAAAAAAGGGTAGAATTGAATCACAATAAAATGTTAAATCTCTACGACTGCACTATCAGCAAACCTTCTCTTCGCCTCGATGGGTATTTTAGAAATCCTTAGTTTTCAGTCAATTTGTCTTTTTCACTTCTACGAGATTAGAGGCGGGGAAAAATTGTAGGGCGGAGAACTGCCGTATCGTATTTTAACGATACGATACGAGGAATAATTCTAAGATAATAAACAACTTAGTTCTCGTTTATTATGGTTGTAAAACGACTGCGGAAGCCACAATTAATTCACCGAAATGGAATGATTCAAGAAATACCAGAGAATATTCCCTAACAAAACGATAAACTTTTAAAAATTTAAATCGACAGCTGGCGTTTACAAAAAATGATGGTGCATTCTTATTACTCGATCGAATGTTACAAAAATTACATCCTATCGTGTGAATATATTTAGAAGCAGAAGTCTCAAAACAATCTAACAATCTTCAGAAATGGCGGCCGGCAATTGGTGTACGGGAACCAAGGGATTCCCAAAAGGTTATGGAATATTCACACCGTCAGTAAAATATGGATCGACGAATCTACCGCAGCGTATTTGTGGGTTTTATTAACAGAATTCTTAAAAATATAAAACGGTTTGCTGGCTGTTCCACGATAATGTAATATAAATCAAGCCAAGGTATTCTAATAATAATGTGCATCACTTATCAACTAAAATAAATAGCCACAACGTGTTACAAAAGCTAATACAAATATATCGTTAACCTATACTTAGAATAGTTAAATTACATTAAGAAAAGCGGCAATTTCAAGGGAATTATTAGCAAATGAAATTAATAAATTTAGAATAAACCGATGAGTACGAAATACAGCATCTTTTTTCTAAATGAGGCATATAAATGATATTTTAAAAATACTTGACATTGACAAAATCGAACTGTTACATTGTTTCAAAAATTAAACACACATTAAAATAGTAGATTATATAGTAGAAAGATTGATTCGGTTTTAGATAAACATCTAAGTAATTCGCGCGTTTGTTGCAATGTATGTTTGAACTAGGTAGAGAACACAATTTGCAAGCAGCTGAAATTGCAGTAAGGTCTGACGACACCACCGATATTTCGATGTCAAAAGGTGCTTTTCTTTTTCTTGGCGTTTTTATAAACATAAAATGAAAGTGTGTGTGATGTGTGAAAAAGTTATTGAAAAATTTATTTTGGCTAAAAACAGACGAATGGGATTTCACTTTAAAAACTAGGAAACGGAAAGGTCGAGGTTCTAACAACCGACAAAAATATGTACAATAACCCTTTTTTCCCATCAAACTGATATATTTTTTAACGTTTTCGAACTTCTGATGAATTTTTTTCGAACTTTATTGATTTGTAGTTACATTGTTTTAATGGTTTGCTCTTCTGGAATCGGTAAGTGCCTACTTATTCATTTCTTTAAATGTGCAACAATTGCCATTCAAGTGGGCGTCGAATCCATGTTTTTAACGATTTTACCGACTTTTGGGTAAAAATTGGGCGTAGCACCCCCAAAAGTTTCCGCTTTCGGCTCCAGCGCCGCCTGAGGCGTGTTTTGGCGTCAGCGCTAAAATTACTTCTCCCCCTGCGCCCACCCGTTTTATAAACTCACGAGCCGCCACGACGAAAATGTTCCTTGCAATATTATCGATATTAACCCGAATGCTCTCACCGATGTGGTTTTTAAGAAACAAGAAACGAGATAATTCCTTCTGAGACTCTGTCTACTTTATTAACAAAAATACTCAAACTTTCATTAAACCTATTGATACACTTATTAATTCTATTATTACGCACCAATGAAGTTGATACAAAAATGAAATTGGTACTTGCGCAAAATTTTAACTTGTTCCAGATGCTTCTAACTTTTGGAAATCTGTCCTGCAACAAATCATTTGCACCAGCCTCTAGAATTACAAAATCATTAAGAGTATACTGTTTAGTTAACATTTTCTAGAACATTATCATAAGTTCCACAAGGCTTGATTATCGATTCAATCCTAAACTCGCTTCCCAATTTTTTATTTAAAAGATTATGCAGGTTACGCAATCTTTCATCGCTCAAAAACAGAATTTTCCTTTGACAACCCAATGTATAAACAACATTATTCCAATCACAGTTTGATTTGCAGCTGTGGATTCGGTATTTCCATGGTCTTTGGCAGCATGAGAGAGAGAGAGAAAGGTTTTCGCGGGAATTAAATCCTGAATGCTCACCAGCATATTGTTCTTAATGATTTGAAGTTCCTCAGGTTTAGATTTCGATTGTCTAAAAGTACTCGAAGTTCTTCTATTTCTGCAATTAAGTCCTTATTTTTGCTCATCATGGCCACCACCTCCTTATTCGGTGATTTAATTTCAGCTGTTTGTTCTTCAATTTTTGTGAAACACTTGTTCAGCCACAAAAACCGAGTCTTCAAAGTCTTGCGTTCTTCCTTCAAGCCTTCTTATGTGCACCGTTTTTTTCTTTAACTCCATTAGAGCATCGCTTAATTGTTTTTGAAGGTCATTAATTTCTTCCTCGTGCCTAATTTTAAGCTCTGCAAGAAGATTGCCTTTTACTTTTGACTTTTCGCCAGAAGCTCGTTTAGTTTTTTCACACTATGAACATTCGTACCAACTTTTTGCGTTTTCATCCTGGTGACTAATTTGGTGTTTAGTGCAACTTAGTTGTCAGTTGTTTTATAGGGACATTTATGTCAACGTTTTGCGTTGTTATCTTGATACCTTATTTGGTGCTTCTTACAGTCTCTTTCGAAGGGTTCTTTATGAACAATCCGGACACGGCAACCAGTCCAAACTTTGTTGATCGTCAGATCTATGTGTATTTAAATGGCGTTTTAGATTATTTTTCTGCTTTGTTTTAAACGAACAATGTATACAGCGAAGCCACTGGATTTGCTCAGCAGGCATATGAATTAAGGCATGCTTTGAAAAAATACGTTTGTCTATCGTTTTATAAGGACATTTTGGACATTTATACAAATCTTTTGCGTCTTGGTCTTGACACCTAACCTGATGTCTCTTAGAAGGATTCTTCTGATCTTGATCGGCAGCTCTATGCGCACATACGTGGCGTTTTAGAGAATTTTTATACTTTGTTTTAAAAGAACAATCTAAACAGTGAAACCACTGGATTTGATCAAAAGCCTTATGAATTATAATATGCGCTGATAAATTACTTTTCTTTGTTGTTTTATAGGGACACTCTGGACATGCATGCCAACATTTTGAGATTTCGTCCTGGTGACTAATCTGGTGCTTCTTTAGGTGGCGTTCTAGAGATGTTTTCCAATTCGTTTTAAACGAGCAATCTAAACAGCCAAACCACTGGATCTGATCAGCAGGCTTATGAATTATAGTATGCGCCGATAAATGACTTTTGCGGATTGTTTTATAGGGACACCTAGGACAATTATACCAAACTTTTGCGCGCTCTCCTTTTTGGCGAATAATCTGAGGCTTCTTCAAATGATCCTTTAATATTTCTTTCCTTGGAGTTTCATAAGAATGCTTTAAAGACTTGAAAAATTCTAACTGATATGTATCTCTGTTATGGAGCATAACATGTTGCTTAAAATTATCATTCTGATCGGTTTTGTATGAACATTCTGGACACCTATACCAACCAATTTCACGAGGCGGTTTATCATTGACTGAATGCTGTTTATTGATATCACCTTTGCTATTCGATTGGGAAGGATATTCAGGACATGTATAAGGAGTAACTTGATCCTTGGGTTTATCGTATTTTACTAACCTAAAAAAAATACATAAAGCATTAAAATACAAGTGTCTGTGTAAATGGTATTGAAAAGGCGTTTGACAAAGTTCAATATCAAAACTAATCCTATATTTCTTAGAGTTTAAATTCAGCGGCAGAAAAGTGTCTTTATTGGACAGACGTATCTATGTCTAGAAAATGACGTTATTTATACGTGAAACCGACGAAACTGACAATTCTCTATAACTTTCTCATCAGAATATTTTCTCACAAAAGTCGTTACACCTGCTTATTTGCTGGCGAGAGCTTCTTTATGTGAATTGAATTTGCTGGTGAAATATTGAGGTTGAGGTCCATTATTATAGTTTTTGTGTAAAAATAGATAATGAATTTATTGCAATAATTGTATTTACGAATATTATTCAAATGGAAAATCAAGTAGTTTCTGGTTTAAATGTTTTTCAGCGACTAAACCCCTTCGAGGTTTTGACAGAAAATAAGTTTATACAAGAATTCCGTAATAAATAGTCAGACCCTTTTCTCGAGCCACCAACAAGGAATTCCGCGATCAATGTTCGGCGATTTATGTCCGTTTTTCTATGGCAATTTTGAGGGTAAGGGTTTGGGAAAATTTTCCTTTCTTTAGTTCTTTTTTAAAATACTTATTAGATATATTTTTAACCGATCGCTAATATTCCCTGTTCTTTTGGTGTTAGGTGGATATTTGGAAGCGTTTTGTAAAAATGTTACATCAAAACTTTGTTGATGCAGACATTCCTATAGGCTGAGTAATCATGTTTACAATGAGGAAAATAAAGAATATTGTTGTGAAAACAATGAAAGCTTTGAAATATTTACTGTTATATAATAAAGATAAGAATAATCCTCTCAAAATGACTGAAAAAATTGACGACAAAGTTTTTGATTTCACAGTTGACACGGGAGCTGCGATTACAGCCCTAAATCAGTTTTTACCTTAAAAATTTCTCAAAATATCATCTAAAGGACAATCAAATTATTTTGAAAGGATATACTGGTCATATTATTAATCCTGTACGTTACTTTCATGCGCCTACTAGTGTAAACGAAATTACCAAAATGATTAAATACCATATGTGAAAACTGAAGGTCCAAATTTAATAGGTCTTACCTTTTTGCAGAGTTTTAATATAAACTTGAATTTTAATGATATTTTGAACGTTGAAATTTTGGAAAATAAAATAATTGATAAATTTCCAAATGTATTTGCAGATAAATAAGGTGAGTACAAATTTTTAAAAGTTTCTGTTCTTTTGAAGCCTGACACAAAGCCTGTATTTCAAAAACCTAGACCTGTTCCATTAGTGTATTGCACACAAATAGACAAACAGCTCAAGAAGATGAGAGAAAGCTGCATTAGAAAACAATACTAGGAATAAAAAGATCAACATTTTACTGGCAAAATTTTTACTCAACTACAGAAATGCTGTACATTCTACAACAAGAAAAAACACCAGCAGAACTTGTATTCGGAAGAAATCTAAGAACAAGGGTAGATTTGCTAAAGGAAAAGCAGCAGAATACAGATAGTCAAAAAGAAGCCACAGAAAACATGAAATGAAAAAAATGAAATATTCGTTAAAAAAAGGGACAAAGAGAGAAATAATCATAGGAGAGAATGTAATGGTCAGACATTACAGGAGAATAAATCGAAAAGGATGGATAGAGGCGAAGGTAGAAACACAAATGGGAAAATCAATTTTTACATGCACACTATCAAATGGTACAATCTGGAAACGTCACAGAGACCAAATAAGAAAAAGGGCCGAAAGAATAGAAGAAAGGCATGAAAGGCTCCAAAGCAAGGAATTACTAAAAATACCATTCAGAATTGCTTATTCAGAACCACCCAATGCAAATGCAAATGTATCTAGTATGAGTACTAGCACGTTTCAAGTTATCAATAATGATCCAGTTGATCAAAACAATTGTAACACTAACATTAGTTTTTAATAAAACACAGGTTACGACTTTAAGTGCAAATCAGAGTGTCATGGAAAGTGAAGATAGTAATAAGAGTGAGTCATCATGTGCCTAGCCTAAAATGTGTGAATGAATATTACAATGTTAAATTTCTTACTTGGACTCTAACATGCTCTCCTCATCTTCACTTTTAATATCAACTTCCTCACGACTTATAAAGTCTGATTGAATCAAATAGTCTTTATTATACTTTTCTTCATCGGATTCTCTATAAAATAAAGAAAGTTACATTTATATGGTTAATAGAATCAGACGTTATTAATGAAAACTTTCCTATTAGGACCTGTTAGTTTTTTGTCAAAACCACTTGCCAGACTTGGATGACAAATTTTCTAGAACTCTAGTGTAGTCGCATTGAAAATTATTTATTTTGTTTGGGTGTAATAATTTTAACGTTTTTTTTTTTTCATAAAACTTGTAACATATTATGGAGTTCATCAGTTATAGTCAAAGTATGCTTTATTGTTTTAACAAGTGAAATTGTTGTTAACAAAGCGTAAATGAAAGATTATAAAATTAAGGAAACGATTTAAAATTAAGATTGCCCTTAAAATCTACCACATAAAATTTATAATTAAAAAAATAATACAATCCATACAACAAAATAGTTTTAAGTAAACAAAGTCACAGAGTTAAAATTATTGGTTAAAGACACCAAATGACATTTACACATAGACTCATAAATGAATGAATGAATAATGAATGAATATATGCTTTATTGTTTAAAGAAGAAATTAATAGATGCTTTATTGTTTATAGTACGGCTTAACAAAGCCGTACTATAAAGAAAACTAAACTTTCAAACAACATGTCGTGTTCACTAATTCATTATTGGTTTCCTTACTTACTACACTATATATTTGCATTATTGTCAACTTATAGCTATTATCAAAGAATACAAAATGGAATTCAAGGTTATTTTACAAACAAACAAATAAATAAAATGACAAATAAAAAACTTGAGCAAAAAGTCCAGGTACACCAAGAACACAACGTATACAAAAACGGATGTCAACTTACAAAGAACAGCCTCATTTCAATAACAGAGGAAACCATTCAAAATTTAAAACTCAAAGTAAAACACAAAAAATTTAACATTAATTAAAAGCATCGTCAAAATAGTCAACCAAGTTATAATATGCTTTGCCCTGTAAGAACATCTTTACAGCACGCGAGAACTGTTTGCATTCCCTAGGCTAGTGATTGTAAATCTTAATGCTTCCGTAAATTAATGATTTCTTTGTGAGCGTACTTGTTGGTCTAGGCAATCTCAACTTGTCAGAATTGCGAGTTCTATTATCGTTTTGACTGGCTAAACTACCATATTTTTTATGGATTAGAGACACTGTTTCCATTATGAAAAGGCAAGTCAAAGTTAATATTGTCACGATTTGTGTTTTTTATCGGTGACGACACGCCTTACTTAGCGTGTAGGAGAGCAACTCAGATTTAGGAACGCACTACGTCAAGTTGAGAAGAGATAATAAAGGAGACACATCGATAAAAACAATAACAAGTTTATTTACAAACAAACTTAACAACGGTTAGATTGTATACTAATAAAGGCGTGTTTAAGATTATAGATTAATTAAGAGTTTACACTATACCCAATTAATATGAAATGCATGTCTTCTCGAGGGAGGCTTAGTTCAAAGTTTGTCTAGCAAGCGACGTCACTATTTTATTAATAAAGTTTATGTGAGCGGGTTGTCTTTTATTTAGGTATTTGTTCTGATATTTATAAGGTAAGACTTTTAAGTTTATCACAAACTGCTAAGGCACTTTCACTACTTTTTAAAACTCCCCAAAAACTATCCCTTTACTAGAAGTTCTAATACTTCATAAATTCGACTCTCTCTATACTTTTTAGTAGCCCCCGAATGCCGTATACCTATGCATACGTTCACCCAGGTTAGGTAAGGACCTGACAACCTTATACCTGTGTATAAGTGTTCTCAGTTATGGGGGTTGTGGGATAGAACAGCTAGAAGTGTACGCACCTGTGTGCTGTACGGCAACTAGACTGAGCGGTTTGAGAGACCCAAAAGTCTGATTTACTCGGCGTTTGCCGGCGTATTTATATGTTACAAAATGCTGATGATTGCATCATTAAGGATTAAAGTCGCTCCCGTCGACCGCTCAAATTGTTTATAATTAACAGTGAATGTTTATATAACATTTTTCAAGTTCAAGTTCAAACTTGCGACAGGGTGATATTTAATTAATGATTTTAATTAGTTCACAATATCTTTTCTTGAATAAAATATGGTCTACAATGGTCCCTTGGATTTAACTTACATAAATATCTCAGAGTTCGCTTTTGAAGAACAAATACAGAACTCATAAGTTGCTGGGAAGCAAAACCCCAGAATGCTACTCCATATCTTAAATTTGATTCGATGAGAGCGAAATACACAGATCTTGTCATTGAATGCCCTAAATTATGACTTACTAGTCGGATTGCATAACGTGCTGATGCCAATTTTTTATTGAGCGCGACAATGTGATCCGAAAATTTTAGCTTCGAATCAATCTGTACACCCAGAAACTTTACTACTGTAACACTTTCCAGGGCGTTACCTCCAAACTCGAGATTCCTCACATTACACCTAAATGACAACACATTTGTCTTACCAACATTAAAACTTAAGCAGTTTGCCTCGCACCACCGCTTTATTTTACTAATATCCTCAGAAATTCGAGTTGACAGACTTTCAGAGTCTTGACCCAGCCATAAGATAGTGGTATCATCAGCAAATATAGTGAACCTACCAGTGATGTCAACATTTGCCAGGTCATTTATGTATAATAGAAACAGCAGTGGTCCCAGCACCGAACCCTGGGGCACACCATGGGGGTTGAGAAGCACATTGGAATCTGCACCCTGGCATCTAACAAACTGTCTTCTCTCGGACAGATAAGATGTTAGCCATTTCAAGGCAATTCCCCTAAATCCATAGCGCTCGAGTTTCCTCAGCAGTGCTTCACGATTTACACAGTCAAATGCTTTTGAAAAATCGCAAAACACCGCTGCACTAAACACGGCATCCCCTGTTCCTTTTGAATTCTGGAAACCAAATTGAGCCTCATTCAGCAATTTGGGCTTTGTGACAAAAGATATCATCCTATTTTTGACCAGTTTTTCTACGACCTTTGATAGGGTAGGAAGAAGAGATATTGGACGGTAACATGAAGGATCTTCCAAGTTTCCACCTTTAAACATTGGTTTTACTAAGCCGGTCTTGAATGAAGCTGGAAAATAACCCGAATCAAATGAAACATTTATAGCATCAACCAGGCAGCGATCTCAATGCATTGTCCGGCAGATTCTGAAGTATCCTTACTGATATATTGTCGACCCCGGCCGAGTTTTTATTTTTTATATGCATGAAAATATTTTTTAATTCGGATATATTTGTATGACGCATGCAAAATGATTCCAACACTGATACGTTTTGCATAAATGATAAGGGGTTCACTTGAGGATGTAAATTTGCCATTAGATTCTGAGCAACAGAGCAATAAAACTCATTAAACACACCTGAACTGATACTAATCTGCTGTGAATATAGTCCTCCCTTCCCTCGCAGCTCATTAACAATATTCCATCCCTCCTTGGCTTTGTTTCCAGCTTTATTAATTCTTTTTTCGTAATAACGTTTTTTTTGCTGCCTTAATAACACATCTATAAATTCTTTTATAAGAATTGAAGTAATTAATTAGAAAATCAGTGGGAGAAAATTTTCTTAGGTTGTGAAGACATTTTAAATTTTTTGCTGAAATTCCTTTCGTAATCCACTGCTTTTTATATTTTTTCTTCAATTTCTTTAAGGGAAAGTTATTATTGAAAAGAGTTATTAATGTATCGCTATAGTTCTCGAGAGGGTCAGACGCTTGCAAAACCAACTGCCAGTCAGTGGAATTTACGGCTAATTTGAATTTATTAAAGTTTGAGGTACTGTAGATTCTACCATACATTGAAACACTTTTTTTCTCATATTCTAATGAAATATTTACAACTATTGCCTCATGGTCCGACAAACCAGAAGATATCACAGATACATTACAACTCCCATTATCACAGAAGTTCGTACAAAAATAATCTATAAGAGTACTGGAGGTACTTGTTATGCGGGTGGGACATGATACCAGCATACTCACATCAAAACAACCAACAAATTACGAAGATCCCGAACACTGACCAATTTCTCGTCTTCAAAATTAATATTGAGGTCGCCAGCCAAAACAATTCTGGAATTAACAGAAAACAATGTGAACAAAGTTTCTAGCTTCAGCAAGAACTCATCAAGACAGCCTCTTGGTGGCCTATATATGCAAAGAATATATAGATTATTTTTTTTTATTATAAACCAAGGAGAATTCAATGACACCCTCTTGAATAATATAATCATAGCTTGAAATATTTTCTAAGGAAAAGTTTTCTGAACGTTTATTATTAATTAAAATCATTGTTCCACCATAACCAGCCTCCCCTCGACAAAACAAAGAGCATAAAGAGTAATTGGGAATATAACATGGTTCATTTAATTTTAACCAGTGCTCAGTGATCAATAAAACATCCGGTTCGCCTTCAGATTCCAGAAATATTGAAAGCTCGGCAACCTTATTTCTTATTGATTGGATATTTAAAATACAAAAACACATTTGATTATCTGTCAGGCGTCTTTCACCCAAACACTGGGCTGATGATTTTCTAAAAAAGTCTGTGATACACTGTTTGGGAAAACTGACTGTAAAATGGGTTGATCAAAATTTAATTTAAATTTACTGTCTGTCGATCATTATCCAATTCAAAATTTGAGCCAAAGTTTATTTGCACCAAATTTGTTACTTCATCTTTTGGCCAAAATTCCTCAGTGTACAGGCAATCAATTTAGACAACTTAATTAAACCTCTCCTATTTAGGTATATACCATCTTTTGCAAATTCCCTATATTTAAATTGATCACTTAAGTCCAGAAATTCTATATTATGTGAAAAATACTTTAATTTGGTGGTCACACTGTAAAGCCTATTATTGATAAATTCCAGATTTAAATTATTATACTCGTTATTGATTGGAATCGAACATATGATTAAATTTGTGTAAAAACATTTGTTGGCTAATAACGTAATGTCCTTTAAAGAAATATTAGAGTCATTTACGCCAGCCAAAACTACAACATAGTCAGTATTTGTTAGCTCTCCGGTGAAACAATCAATACTCGCGACTGTTTCCTTGAACCTCGAAAAGGGCTTGCACATTATCTGGAGAGTATAACATGATTCCAATTCTTTTGACAGCCTATCATACAAATATTTACCATAGTCATCCGTTAACACAACAATCTTAGATATTTTGCTAGGTTGAACAATGTCTGATTCAATAAGAGTATTATCCTTAAAAGGTCCATCTTTAAATAATATATTCGGCTGCTCTACATCCGTAACAAAAGTATTAGTTGCAGCCAACCCCTCTGTCAAGTTAGGTCGAATGATGTCTGTTCCAATAAGAGCACTATCTTTCTAAGGTCCATGGTTAAATAATATATTCGGTCGCTCCACCTCGGTAACAAGAGTATTAGTTGAAGCCAACTCCTCCGTCAAGTTAAAAATTTTATAATTTGCTTTTTTAAGGTCTTCCATGTATAATTCGTTTTCCTTAGTTAGCGTTTCTATACTAGTCCGCATACACTTTTGCTGAGACCTGAACTCGTTCAATTCCTCGTTGAGTAATCGCGCTCGAGTTTCCCCATTTGACAGTTCTTTCGAAAGTTCTGTATTATTTTCTATCAATCCAAGAATTTCCTTGTTTACTTTTAAGAGTTCCTTCTTCTGATCTGCGATTTTCTCAACGTAGGTCTGTTCGGCCGTGAAGACGGAATCTTCAAAATCCTGGGTTCTTCTGTTTAGTCTAGCGATATGAGCATCCTTGTCCTTGAGCTAACCGAAATGCAGATGACTTTAACAACTACTTTGCCTCTGTGGCTGGAAGAGTCCTAAGCCATGAAAGATTTAAGCATAAAATTAAAGATTTTCTAAAAACCAGTGCCTTTTATTCTTTTGAGGAGTACTTGGGCTGTGACTTCTCTAATTTATAAAAAAATTCTATCGTTGCTTTTAGTATTATGTAAGATGTTTTAAACTATGTTGAGTGTTCGTTTTTTAATATTGACATTATTCTGTATTTTATCCTTAAATTTTAGTTAGAGTATAAGTTTTTTGATTAGTGTGTGCAACTTTAAGTGTTGTATATTTATGATAGATTGATCTATATTCCTTATTTACTTTTTTTCTGACCTGTAAAAATGCTTTGCATGATATTACCAATAAACTTTGAATTTGAATTTAAATTTGAGAATCACAGATGTGTGGGGGTTGTCAGGGACCTTGGAGTATGGTTTCATGAAAAGCTACGTTTCGCAGAGCATGTATCTAAGATTTGGTTGACAGGTTTAAACATTCTGGGGTTTTTGATAAGAAACTGCGGTAAACTTTCTGTGAACACAGCTAAGATTCTTTACATCTCTCTCGTGAGATCCAACTTTGAATATTCTACAATTATTGTTTGGTCACCTGAATATGGCACCCTATCTAGCTTTAAAAGACAAATAAAATGTATAAACTGGCAGTAGGTATTGTTAAAATGTATAAACTGGCCGGTATTGCCAGGCAGCTAGACTCACATTATCTAGTCTTGAAAATTTATTTAATTGTTGTCATTGTGCAGATTTAATATTACATTTGTATTGTTTGTAAAAAATGAGGTTAACCCCTGAATTTAATATGTAAATAAATAAATACAATAAATATATTTATTGTGATAGGGCATTAAGGACACCTAATAACAAATTAACCAGGTAGATATATATTATAAAGTACATTTTTTAAATGCAGTCGACTGTATAATATAGTAATACCTTCAAAATAAAATTCTATAGTGGTGTTAAAGGTAAAATGAAACTAAGAATTCACAAAATTGGAATGTGTTTGAAACCGGATTAGGTCATACTAGGTCCATGAAAATGCTGTTCTGTCATACTGAAATGTACATATTGGAGATTTTAGATCAACATTTGTCTCTATAGGGCAAGAATTTTTGTTGATGAACGAGAAGGCACGCCTCACGTTGCTCGATTGCAAGAAATTATCTGGAAGAAGTCGAAATTGATATGATCGTATGGCCACCTAGAAGCCCAGACATGAATCCCATAGAGAATCTCTGGGACATTTTTGAGAGACTCCAAAGGAATATAAAATGATTGATGATTACAAAATTGGAAGAACTGGACCAAAATGACCTACAGTCGCTTATTTTAAGGACTGGCTGTCGTTGCCAAGAAGTTGTTCATGCCAGAGACGGAAATACGCACTACTGACACTTTCGTTTACCTTTTTTCTTTACAATTTGTTTCTTCTTTTTCACTATTCAAATTGTTATGCTATAAAATTGTGTTTCTCTTGTAGTAGCAAAGATTATAAAGTAAATTAGAAAATAAATTGTTTTAAAGAGATAAGGCTTGATGGGTGTAATTTGAATTCTAACTTGATGTTGTCACTGTTGAACTCCACAGGGATTTGAAAAAAAAACAAGTTATAATGTTACACACCAAATTTGGGAAAATTAATGTTCAATACAATTATAGTAACACACTAGCATGCTAGAAGAGACATCCTGTAATTCAAAGTTAACTGCAATTTTTGGTTACTTTTTGGTGGTGCCTTAATTTATTGGAAAATTGTATATAAGAATTAATTTATAGTCATCAAAACGATGAAATTTTACTAAATCAGCATTAAAACAAAGAAATAATCAAAAAAGCATATGACACAATTTAACATGCTTATAACAACTGAAAAAAATTTTGATTAATTTCTTTGGTAAACAATTTATGGTTTAGAGGAAAGTTTTTATTTCACAAATAGTTACAAAATCGATTCTGTTTTAATATTGCTTTTTTTCTTTATTAATGGTAGAATGCTCATCTAAACCACTGTTAGTTTCATTTGAAGATTGCCTAGAAATATTAAATCCTCTATTTAAAAATGTTTAATATATGATAAACATATTCAAGAAAAGGCATAACAACAAACATAACAAAAATTGCTTACCTGTTGCCTAACTCATCTTTTCCACTTATAAAAGTTGTGTTTTCATATTTGAGAGCAACATGGTCCAATAAAAAGTTTACTCCAGTTTTAGATTCTCTACAAAATACACTCCAATAAGAATTGTTTTAACTTATATATATCTTGAGGGAAATGTAAATTTTTAGAGCACCAAAAGTTAGCTTAACATCTTGCGCTCACTATCACTCTCTCAGCTTTCCTTAAAAAAAAAAAAACTAACCCAAACTAACCCAAAAACTCATTTAGCACCTGTTGGGTGTTGCCATGAAGATGGAATATGTAGAAGATTGGTAATGAAAGAACCGTTATCAAATTTCTGAGCAAGTAAATACATCTTGACAATTTCCCCGAGATGTAGTCAATATGTTTATCAAAGATTAACACATGATACATTAAGGATTTAGGATTATTAGCAAGCAACTCTCTCTGAATCCAAAATACATCGTTACAGCTATGCCGGGTTGACAGTTAAAGTTTTTTTTTTAATCTAGGTTTTATAGAAACCTACACATTTAAATGTAGCCATTTTAGATTTTTTCTCTATTTTCTTTTAGAATAATCAAAGGAGCCAGTACAAAAATTAGTTTATGTAAAAACAAATGCAAAATTTTTGTCAAGTCACAGAAAGTGATGATACTGATGATGAAGAAAGTCACAGCCATAGCATTGTATAGAAAATTATTTATTGTTACTTTTTTGTTTTTATTTACCTATTCTTATTTAACATCAGAAGGCTGTTATATGTTTTATTTTATTTATTTATTTATTTATTTATTCATAATAACAGCATCAACAGCCAAAAGGCCAATTACAGATACCATTCTAATACTAACATCTAATAAATTTGAATAAAGTAAATACACCAATATAGCTTATCCATCCACAAATATCAGAATGAACAATAGTAAAAAAATAGTGATAATCTAACCCAGAAACAGATCAAGTTATAAAGCTAATGATTGAATCTGAGAGGCGTACAATCTATCATTTATTAGTTTTGAAAACCTCTTTAAACTAATTAAATCTAGGTCCAAGTCACCGGCATAAATATTAAAGAAGTTGCACATTTTGTAAATTGGTGAATTTTTAAAAATATTCGTCCTAGGAAAGTCCAAATTAAAAGTCTTTCTCTGTCTGGTATTATTAGTGTTGGCAAAAAACGGAAGCATTGAAAGTATTTCTGGAGAGTTAATTTTGTTGGTTAAAATTTTATACATATATACGAGACAGGTTTTGGTGTGACGATTCTCCAAAGATAGCCTGTTGAATTCCTGTAATAATAACAGATGGTTGAATCCTTGGTTCGGATAATATCCATACTTTTTAAAAAACATGTATTTTAGGAATTTACGTTGCACGCCCTCAATGGTCTCAGTCCACACCTCATATTGTGGAGACCATATAATGCAACAATACTCCAACACCGGCAACACCAGACTGTCAAACAATTTTATACAACACTCAACACTGAAACTCTTGGTAGACCTGATGACAAATCCCATCGTTTTATGTGCCCTATTAACCATATCCACAATGTGATCCGTAAAAGCCAGATTACAGTCCACCATGACACCCAAATCTTTTTCGTGCTTGCAGTCCTGTAGTTGCGTACCATTACTAGTGTAAGCATATTTAATTACGTTTTTATTAAGAGTTAAAGACATAGAGGAACACTTATTTTCATTAAAACTAAAATGATGCAATTTACACCAGCTCACCACACATTCCAGATTTCTTTGCAAACAGAAGCAATCCTCCAAGGAAGTAATTTCCATGTAGATTTTAAGGTCATCAGCAAAAAGTAAGGCCTTTGAATTACCCACAGAACATAATATGGCATTTATAGCAATCAGAAACAGCAGAGGTCCCAAATTTGATCCTTGGGGAACCCCTGACGTACTAGCATAAAGATTAGACCTAGCACCCTTGACCTCAACATATTGTTGCCTATCAGTTAAATAAGATATAAGTATTTTGATTAAAATATTTGTCACATTACTCTCATAGAGAGATCTCACTATATGGCTATGTTTGACTTTATCAAAAGCCTTCTCCATGTCGGTGTAGATTACATCAACCTGCTTTTTTTTATTAAAAGCATTGTGTACATATTGGCAAAAAGTTATTAAGTTAGTTAATGTAGATTTTTTAGATAAAAAACCATGTTGACTTTCGGATATAATATACTTAACCTCCTCATACAATCGATCAAACAGGACAATTTCAAAAACTTTAGATGCACTATTTAATATAGTAACCGGTCGATAATTTTTCACTTCATTCCTGGCCCTTTTTTTTAATATTGGTATGACCTTACTTATACGCCACTCTTTAGGATAAGTTGAAGTTTGTAAACATAAGTTAAAAATGTGCGAAAGAGGCGTTACCAAGAAATCACTACATCCCTTAACAATATATCCAGGAATCCCATCAGGTCCAATGGATTTGTTTCCCTTCAATTTTTTAATGGCATTTTTAATTTCCGTCTCTGTGATCGGTCTATAACAAAAGAAATCCTTGGAACATTCCTTCTCATGAGACGGAGGTATATCGGTTGAAAACGTGGAACAAAAATACTGGGCGAACAAATTTGCAATATTTTTGGTGCCATTTACAGAATGATTGTTATAATACATTTGGGCAGGTATACCGTCATCATTTTTTAAATTACGGATATAAGACCAGAAATATTTAGGATCTGTGTACATACTTGATTCAGCTTTCCTTTTATATTCTATGTAAGATTGTTTTATATTTGACTTGATTTTTTTCCTAATCTCTTTATATTTAACACCCCAAAAACTAAGGTTAGTTTTTTTGAATTTACTTAAAAATTTTTCCTTAGTTTTAATCATTTTAATGATTTGACCATTGTACCACACAGGAAAGACTTTCCCAACTTGGGTTGACATAGGTACACATTCCAAGAAGATATTATTAAGAATTTGACAAAAATTACTCACACATTCATCAACATCATAACAATCATAGATACTATTCCAGTTTTGGCTTTGAAATAACATGTACATCTTTTCAAAGTTTGCTTTTTTAAAATTAAATTTTTCGTTTATTATTTGTTCACACTCCTCGAACTTATTATGTATATTTACTTCAATTGATAATACAGGATGGAACTGGTCAACAGGCAACAATGGGTCATCCCCAGGCCTCACCAATGAGCCCTGTAAATGGGGGCTTACTATAACTAGATCTAACATAATATTAAAAACATTACGTACATCGTTAATCTGTAAAAAATTAGTAAACTCTAAAAAGCTGTTAAAATCACATATAGGGACGTTACGAACATTCAATACGAGGCCACGAAAATTAAAATCCCCTAAAATTAAACATTTACAGTCAAAAAGGTTAGTTTCAATACAATTATAAAATCGGTGGTACACATCCACACTACATCCAGGTACAAAGTAGACAACCACAATGTACACAAATTCTCTCTGGTCAAGGCTAATTTTAACACACAAAGCTTCAAGTTCATCATCGAATATATCACATTGCATTGCTACAAATTTGTTATTTAAAGCTAATAAAACACCCCCACCTTGTTTTTTACCCGTAAGTATTTGATCTCTATCCTTTCGAAATATTGTTTTATCTATATTAAATTCATTGTTCTTTACAGAACAGTTTAACCATGTCTCTGTTAGTGCAATTATGTCGCTATCATGATTTAATAAATTCAATTTAAGTACTTCTAATTTTGTTTTTACACCCCTGCAAGTTATTTCTGTTATGTCGTTTGGGTTCTGAAAATTCAAAGACTTATTTAAGATTTCATTAACAGCAGGTTCATCATTAGTGCAAAAAACGATATCATCTGCCATCTCGGTACTGCCACTGAATTCCTGCAATAGATCACCATTTGTGCCAGTTGACAGATTTGAAACCACATTTTTAGTTATTTTTAAATGAATTAACGTTTTATTCCTTTTATGGTTATATAATTCCTGACCCATAATACCCTTTAAGAACTTGGTGACATTATTATTGCCCCTTCCTACCTAACTTATTACAAATATTAACATATAAAACACAATTTTCAGTACATCTGTTTACATAATTTAAAAAATTGTATAACTTTTCGTTATATTTCATTACTTGTTTATATGGTCCAGTTGCAGATAAAAATATTAAATTAGTATGAAGACATCCTTTAATTTTATTATTAATATGTCTCATTTTGGGATAATTTCCACAAAGCAAGTCATTAGTACCACATCCCACTATTACGAAGTCCTTATCAGTAAAGTCTTTGGTTAGTCCAGTAAGCTTTTCCAGAACCTGTTCCTGCCCTGCATTTGGTTTCACTAATGACTCAATATTAAATTGAGTACCTATAACTGTCTTGGTCAATGATTTATTCAAACCAAAAACTGTTTGATCCCCCAGTATGAGAATTTTCCGCTTATTTACTTTATAACGAATAGATCTTTTCGCAGCTTGATTGGTGGCAACAAGGGAAGATGGTATTAAAGAATTTTTGTTACTGACGTCTTCAACTTTATTTGTTTTTTGAAAGTTGCTCTTATTTTCTTCTTCTAATACCTTAATTGATGTAACCATTTGTTTAGCCATGTTATTTAACTCATCCACCTCCTTATGCAATTTGGTTTTTTCTTCAAGATACACAGCTTTTTCCTTTTCAATAATATTTATTGTGTTTATCAGATTTTTATTTAGAAGAGTTAAATCATTAATTTTCGAATTTAGTTCTTGCCTACTAGTATTACACAAATTTACTTCCATTAAAAGTTCCAATTCCCTGGTTTTTAATTCCTGCATACTATCACGTAACTGATCATTTTGCTTATTTAAGTTATCAATATGCAAAGAATTTTAGTCTTTTTTTACACATTTTATGTTTAGGTTAGGTAGGTATAACTTTCTTTTTGTTATCAAGACTTATATCTTTAAGGAATTAATCAAATCAAAGTATATCTTGATTTGATTGGATATACAGTTTAAACCAGAGCAGTGTTGTCACTTGTCAGCGAATAGCCACATGGCTAAATTTGACGATGCAGCTTAAATATATCAAATTATTTACTCATGCTAACAGCAAATAAGGTTTACACAAGTAAATAAACTTGTCGTCACATTAAGAAGTCTTAAGATTAAGTATAAAACAGTTCTTAAGATTAGCCAACACTCAAAAAACAGTTTAAAATACACTAAAGATTATTAAAATATTAAAACAGGTTAAAAAAAGTATGGATCACTACAAAACTAACAGACAAAGACAAAGATATTCTAAGAAACATTGAAGGTTATTTCATTAGTCAAGAAATCTATTTCATCATATAAAGGCTTCTCCAAGAGTGCCTGTCAAATCCTGCTCCTGAACACACCTCTGGATTCTGTTTTTAAGGAGTCTGGAAGCTTGTTGCAAAACTTTACAGCCCAGTATCTCGGCCCACTATGACACCTCTCAAACCTACACAACGAAACATCAAGCTGGCCATTGGAGTGGGTGGCATAACCATGTTTCTGAAGATTTGTATGAATTTTTCCAGATTGTTCTTTATATAAAGAAGGTTTTCTAGTATGAAAACATTTCGAAAGTCATGATGTTTAACTCAATCGACGTTTGTGTATAATCATCTCTATAGTCCAGACCACCAACAACTCACACTGCCTTTTACTGTAAGGCAAAAACCCTGCACCACAGCAGGCTATGACCCCATGCCAGGATTGCATAGAACATAACAGAATGAAGCAAGGGAAAATATGCAGTTGTCAGCACACCAACGGGCACTGTCTCTGGCAAATTGCACAACGCGTATATGACGCTCCTTAACTCCGTTGACAACTCTTCTATATGTGCATCCCACTCAAGACCACTATCCATCTGTAACCCCAAGAACGGCGCAGTCCCACGAGACAATGGACACCCATGTGCATCTCTTAAAGAGAAAAGGAGATGGCTAGTCTTGGATTCATTTAAGACTAAGATATTTTTTTCGAACCAGTTTCTGGCCCTCTTCTGTGCCTCACCTGTACCACCCACCCACTTGAGATATATGAAACATGTTTCGCATATATGAGAAATAGAAGACGCCTAAGCGCCGATCAATGAGATACCATCAACTCAACACTACTCTTGTCAAAAATATTAAACTTGTTTACCAGATGAGGCACATTATTTTGCATTTAGGGTAGTGAATGAGACAAACCAATAAGTAATTTTACACATACATAGCATGAAATATCCTTGAACATCTTTGCGTTTTCTTATTTCTTAAAATGATTGGGGTACTTACTCAAGATACTGATCGTTTTCGTCTTTAATCACAGATTCATCATCAAACTGAGGATAAATTTGTTCTTTAATTGTACTCGGTATCCTTTCCAGAAGAATTGTCTCCCGTATAGGCTCACCCATCTTAATAAACATAACAATAATATTGTAGAATTCCTGCAGAAAACATCAGACTCATTTTATCATTGTCTTTATAAGAAAATATAAACAATGATTTTATTGTTTATTATTGATTATTGTGCTTGCTCACGGCCACCTTGTTGTATAGGTGTTGGTGATGCTTGCTTGTCACTCTGTCACTGTCACAATTGACAATCAGCGTTGCCAACACAATATTTAAAAATCCACTAGGAGAGTCGTGTTTTTCACAAGCGTCTAGCCATTGTCTTTTAAGGCCGATTTATAAACTTGACGTTCCGACTGCCGGTGCCGTTTGCGGTGACCGTTCTAAATTAAAAACATGGAAATGCATAAGACCATTCATAGTTGCCGTTATCTCTACCGGCCGCCGGTGGACCTGCCGGTGGTGCCGTTGAACATAAACCAATTTTATCTTTTTCCGGCCGACGGTCGTAGCAACGGTCGTAGAAAGTTTTAAGGGCCAATCAAATGCGTTTTAATCTGTCACGTGATATTAAGGACCTGCGTCTTGGTCTCGTTTTGTCGTGTTTGTTTTGACGCAATTTAATGGCTGCATACGAACAGAAAATAAGCCTTAATGCACCTAATAAATACTTCTGGCCATCATAGTTGTCCATTCTAATACAATTTAAGGTTATTAACAACAACAATTAGGTCAAATTTGTTTATGTTTTTGACGGACGACGCACGACACAACGGCAAGTTTATGAAAGGTAATTTTTGTGGCTACGACCGGCAGTCGGTAAACGTTAATCCCGTCGGCAAACGGAATACTCACCGTCAAGTTTATGAATCCCCCTTTAAACAATAATCTAGCGAACGGCGGCGTTAAAATTGAACCGTCAAATTCAGCGCGAAGTTCCACTCATAAGCAAAAAGCATAAACCTCGATTTAGCAGGGAAGTCATTGGAAGGGCCAGAATTTAAAAGAGTACTATTAAATTCACCCATAGCTCTCCGCTCGCTCTGGAGCGCAACCCGAAATTAAGAAAAGAAACAAACATAACTTAAAAAAAAAGCGTGTCCACTATGTGCGCATATCAGAAGTAAAACTTTTTAAACTTAAACGCCCTAGCCTCGGATTTGGTTAAAAAGTCTCCCGCCAGGCCGTGTCGCTCATCGTCTGTCGCCCGCTGCGTTCGCCACTCAATTAACAAAAAGGGAAGGCCTAAATGAAAAAACACTATTCTTCATAAAAGTTTCGCTTATGTCTTGACTAGGTAATAGAGCAAATCCCATATTTTTATCTTGTAAACTAACAAATATATCTTAATAACAATATGCTCATATTTTTCTTCCGCCAGACCGTGTCGCTCATCGTCTGTCGCCCGCCGTGTTCGCGACCTTCAAATTTTACTCCCGGCGCGCGTTAAGAAGTTTCACTTCAAAAAAGAAATATATCTTATCACCGACGGAAATTGAACCAGGGACTTTGGTCACGGCACATATAACAAGTGCCGTGCTTTGGTGTCCAAGCGCAATGATCTGACCATTACACTGTCGAACCTGTTGACAACAATTGATTGGCCCGTGAACACATACATAATTCTAAACATTCTGATAATTATGACGGTTCAATTATCGTAACGCCGTTCGATAGACAGTTTCTCATTTTTGAAAGTACAAAATTATTTAAAACAATGATCAAAATTTCAGTCAAAAATCGGTGAATCCCCTATTACTTTACTAATAAATTCTAACCTCCAAAAACACTGCACCTCAGGCCTTGGGCATCGGTGGAGAGGGCAGGGGGGAACAGTTGCCCCACCCTAAGCACAGAAGACATGTTATATTAACCTAACAAACATTTAAAATTTTCTTTTCGACCTTGGTTGTAGTGTTAAAATTTAGGATTGCCCTCTCCCCAGCTCACAAGCTGACGACGCCATTGCCTCGAGCACTTTCGCACTTTACCTTTGTCGTTTATTAACAATCTCTTCTCTAAAACTCGCAATAGCTTCGCCCGCGGCACACGATATTGCCGATACTAGTGCACTTGTGAATACATGCGGTTTAAAGACCTGCTCGCTTCGGGGCTCAAGAAAAGGAAACTAACTAAGTGCTAACCCAAGCCATACCCAAGAGAAACCCAAAAATCAAGAAAAAACTGTTTGCATAAAAAAAACAAAACGAAGTGAAGGCTAACCATGCAGACCCCTAGACCATCTGCCGAAATAGAAAGAACTGGTTGCATCGCGAAGACATGCGTCACCTCACGTAGCTATTCACAACTGCCTTCATGCGTGAAATCTCGCATCCGGGCCGCGGTATCGGCACAGCATCGTGCCACGAGGCCCACTGCCACTGAAAATAATTCGCTGGACCATAAAGACATCTATTTTTCATATATGTGTTTACACGAGCCCAGGATTCGTCAGAACGTAGGACTAGTGTAGATGGTTAAGAATAAAATATATGCTCTCAGTAGACGTTTCCCGGATCAAATGACATGGAGAATACCGTTTTTTCTTTCGGTTGTACTCGACGATCTCCGGAAAGCGTGGAATTTACACATGTCTTTACGGTCCAACGAAGTGCGTACTTACTTGTACATGTATTATCCACAGTTACAATTATAATGGCATACTAAGGTATATAGATCGCCTTTATATGCAGCTAGTGCCGCCGTTCACGCTTGCAAGCGTGATTTGCGGGGGCGCATCACTGTCACGCCTAGGGCTAATCTAGCCTATCTTCTAAAACCTAGTTGTGTGCCGTTCGATATTGCTGTAGTATACTTTCCCGGGGTACTTACCCTTTAAGCCTAATCTACTAGAGCGTTGCCAAAAGGCTAACGTAATGATCTTGTTTTGAGTGATGAAATATGTCATGGCTTTACGGTCCAACGAAGTGCCTTCAAGTGCTCTGATGGTTCAGTGGTTAGATGCTAGGCTCGTGAACACGTCTTTTCATAAAATTTTTAAGGTTATGTGTGTAAAAAGTATTTTTCTTCATTTTGGGTATGCCTTGGGTTAGTTTTGGTTAGTTCTTGTTGATTAAGCCCCCGTAGTGAGCGGAGGACCATGCGTGAAGTGATATATAAAACAGTCTAAAATAGTAAACAAACGCGTGAGTTGCGGAGATCGCCGTGTCCAGCCGAGAGAAACGAGAAATAAACGATATCCTATCACAAGACTTCAGAGTTGCGCGGGCACTGCATTCTTGACAATCACCATATTTGCGTGTACCTACCGCAATTTTGAGCCTTCACGTATGCGTACGTGCTAATTTACATATTTTTCGAAGCTTTTTTTCTTGATTTGGGGTATTTTCTTGGGTAAGTTTTGTTTGGTTGCGCCCCTGGAGCTAGCGGAAGGACAAGCGTGAAGTGAAATAATTAGATCGACATAATATTGCTGTCTAATGCGCAGGTCCGAAGGTCGAAAATTTCCTGTAGGTAGACGCGAGTCTGTCAACTGATCTCGTAGCTCAGTGGTTGGATGCTGTATTTGCGATACGGCGCCCCGGGTGAGAGATTACAGTTACTAGTGCACTTATGAATGAGAGGCGCGTGAATGCCTAACTATGTGAGGTGACGCATGTCTTCGTGATGCAACCAGTTTTTGTATATCCTCTGATGGTCTAGCGGTCTGCATGGCTGGGCCTACAAGAATCTAGGAACACACAGGAGGAGCTCCGAAAATTTCTTCCGTATTCCAGATTAAGCAAAAATAATCGAAACTAAGTTTAACTAGCTAAACAAGCGCATTGAGACGAACGCGCCACCCAAACTAACCCAAACTTAACCGCCCTTAACCCAAACAAATTTAACTATGATTTTGGACGTCGCAAAATGTCGACCCCTAAGGTCCAAAATATTTTTAACGGTTTAAGGGCCGCCGCTAAACATCCTGCCGAACGTCAAACCGCTTTTTTTATTTCGCACAGCCTCGCTCCTAGGGGCCTCGACTTTCTAACGTCCAGATTAGGTCGTCTCATCACCAAAAACCCCTCCGACGGCTGATTTACGTCGAACTCGGACCTGCCTAAAGACGAGTTCTATCCCGAGTTCGCGTTCCCCAATACAAAGAATTTCAGATTCCAGAAAAATTCAGATTTTCAGACGAACTTTGCATTTTATCGAATACCTTCCTTATTTGAACCCCTATCGAAAAACTGTATAGGAACTTTTCGATGGACGTTAAAACGACTCAAATACTGGCGCAAACCGATTTGAGATACCTCTTTTCGTTACCGAGAAAAAGGCGAAAATATGAAAATCAGGTTTGGTCAATTAAAAAGAAAACGAAATGTCGTTCAATCAAAGCGGATACGACACATTACAGTACCCGACGTGACCCATATTTCTCCCGTTTAAAATTTAGCTCTAACTGTTACCGTTTTCGAATTATAGCCGATTTTCTGAAAATCTCGATTTCCTGATATTTTCGATTTTTTTTTAAATACCCGTTTTCATGATTTACATGTCATTAACGTAAAAATAAAATTTTTGAATATCCTACACGTCGTCCAACTTTCCGTTTTCGAAATTGATGGGGCCCAATTACGGGAAATGGGTTCGTCGGATCGAAAATCACGCCGAATACTTTTTTATAAATCAAATCCGTGAGGGTGCTCTTTGGAGAGTCTCGTTCGCCCATCACCAAAATTCAAAATATTTAAATTGTTTTAAAATTCGACCTCTTCCGGCTCCTATCGCAAAACCTATTCGGGGTAGGTTCCCGCCGACGTCAGATTCAAACTCGGCATTCTCGAAAACACCCCTAACCCGAATTTGAACCCATTCAGACGTCAAAACCCCTCGGCCCCTAAATGAGCCCTAAGCCTTAAAAACGGTTTTTTCGTGTATAGGACCGCCCGCCGAAGCAAATTGACCTATACCTAATTCTTTCGCTCGGAAATTTTCGGAGCTCCTCCTGTGTGTTGCCTAGACTCTTTAGTTGGCCCTCACTTCGGCAACCCGGTTTCAAATCCCGTCGGTTTTGTTTTTTTTAGGTAAACAGTTTTTTCTTGATTTTTGGGTTTCTCTTGGGTTAGCACTTGGTTAGTTTCCTTTTCTTGAGCTCCGGGGCGAGCGGAGGACTATATCTTGCCAGATGCAGGTATTTAAACCACTTGCCTTCACAAGTGCACTAGTAACTGAAATATCGCGACCCGGGTTCGATAAAGGAGAGAATGCATTAGGCGTTCTGGTCTGAGCTGATCTCGGTCTGTCAAGAATATTTAGAAAAAATTGGAGAACGCGATGCGAGCGAAACGAGCTCGAGAATATCTAATGCGAATGCATACATTATAAAACATGGAAAGGAACTTCAACGCGGGCGGTCGAGTCTAGCATGGTATGCGACCGCCTAATGCGTTCTCACCTCCACAGTGGCAAGAGTTTTTTTTATTGAAGTGAAACTTCTTTAGCGAGGGTAGTAAGTCCGAAAAAATTAAACGGAAATCAAAAGTGAAAAACTTTAATGAGCGGAGGGCCATATACTTGCCAATTGCAGGTCTTTAAATCGCATACATTCACAAGTGCACTATGAACTGAAATATCGCGGCCCCGGGTTTAATTCTTATCTTTTTAAGGTTGTGTTTATAAAAAGTATTTTTTCTTCATTTTGGGCATGCCTTGGGTTATATAGTTCTTCTTTGAGCCCCCGTAGCGAGGAAAGGGCCATACGCGAGGTGAAATAATACATTGGGCTGATTAGGTGCCGTCCTAGGTCTAGCTCCAAGTTCTATGTACCGCCTTGTCTTGTAGCAGACTCATCCTAACGATATTGCACGCACTGATGAAGGTCTGGAAGCGGAAGGTTCACAAAACCAATACATTAAAAAATTAAACAGAATATATATTTTTTTCTATTTTGGTATCATAAAGAAGTCTTTTCGATACGCAAAGTAGTGTCGAAAAGAAGCTCTTTTCGACACTACTTTTGTTGACTGATTACTATGATATTAACAAAATTGTACAATGCCAAGGCTACCTAGCAAAAATTTCGACAACGTTTTGAATGAGATTCCTAATAATACAGACGTCAAAAGTGACAAGATGGACGTCCAACTTTTGATAGCGACTTGAATAAATTAAAGTTTTTCATTAAAAAACGTGCAAAATAGAAAAAATAGTATAAAATACATGTTTTAAAAGACATTTAGCGCACTTGCACGTTAGGAAACTCCCCGCAAGCGGGTCGTTTCCTAATTTCGTGCTCGTGCGATAAAAGATGGTCTTTTAAAACTAGTATCTTAATATACTATTCTGTTTGATGTTTTCATCTTTATTTAAGAATTTAAATATTTGACATTTATTTAATATCCGCACTATACGTTTTTATTGTCTATTATAAATGTTTTATTTCTAATTAAGCACATTGACATTTAATTTTCTTATCGATAGTTAATTTCAAACTATTGATAGTACCAACAAATGTATTAAAACTGTTAACATTCAAGCCTATTGTTTGTTTCTCTGGCCAGTTTATTGCAGACTAACACAAAAAAAAAGATACGTATTTTCATCGTTCTATCGCGCGACTGAAATCTCCAGATAAATTCCTTTACCAGTTGAGAAAACTGAACCTGTTAAAAATTCCAAGGTATCTATTTGGCGTAGATAGACCAAAGAAAGAACGTCACAATACTGAACTTGACGCCTGTTCACATACAAATTAAGAACAAGTAATTGACAAAAATATTGTTATACAAAGAAAAGTAATAAAATATGAAATAAATAATAGTTCTAATTGAAATAAACTAGCAAAGTAAACTAAGGCTAAAAATAAGAAATGTAGAGGAACGAAACCGATCAACAAGAAAAAAATAAGCCAAAATAAGAAGTGACAAAGGAGAAAGGAATGAAAACAAGGGAAATACAGATAAAGAATGTGGAAATACAGTTAAGCTGGGAAACCAGACGCCTCACGCAGGTGTTTCAGGACGTTACATGCTGCTGGCATACAAGATTGAAATTTTTGCACTTTGGGGCAAAGAAAGGTTTATTAAAACAAAACATCATGATATAAACGTTTTATTTACATTAACTTACATTAGGTAGTAGTAGTAGTCTATTTGGAAAAAGCCAATAATACAAAATATGTAGGTAGTATGTACCAAGATACAAAATTCTTAAGACTATACACATGTCTAAATGCTCATGAAAACCTTAAAACATTTAAGAGTAATTAGGAAGATTCCTGAGAAATTAAACCGATTATTTTTTATTACAACAGTGAAAAAAAATCGATAAGTATTTTTTTATTTCCACTAAATATGAATATTACGAGAGCTATGCCAGTTTTTAGTTTTGTATATATAGATATACTATGCATGGTGTGACGTAATAATTCATGTGTATTGTGACGTCATAAGCACATTTCGAGGCGTATCTGCCTCATCTTTCGCCTTATGAAAAAAAGAAAAAACACGTGTCCACTTAGTTTTCATGGGCTATGGAAAAATTGATGAAACTTCCTCATTGTTCCGTATACCTGTTTCTGCTATTTTAATAGATTTTTTTTTAAATATTTTACAGACTGTTCTATAGGTTCAACATAGAAATAATCCGTGGGGGAAGCTTTGAAATTTTTTTCCAATTTTTAATCCCTTCTTTTATTTTTTCTTTACCTTTACAGATAGAAAAGACATACAAATTGTACTTTACGTCACTCACTACACTTTTCTGCTGTCCTAAATTTTTAAAAGTAGGGGTAAATATTGGAAAAAAAAATTAAAGCTCCCCCCACGGATCATTTCTATATTATTGAACCCATATATGTAGTATGTAAAACAATTTTTAAAAATCTTTTAAAATAGCATGGGGAACAATTACCCATTTAAGGATCTAAAAAAATGTTTAGAGCATCAAAGCTCCTCAACAAAGTAAATTAAAATCCATTCTACCTATAAGAAGACTCTTTTAATACAAAATGATACAACTGAATAAACTCACTGCTATTTATGCATCGTGACAGTAAATAAACCCTTTTTAAGATAGTATTCCCATATTTTGTATGTAATGCTGCAGTTATCCTTAAAAGAAAATGATACTTACTTAAAAATAAGAAATCCCTGGTATTCTACCCTTATTTTGGCAACACCAAATCAAACACCGTTGAGTATTTTCTTTGACCTTGGCAGCTGACGACATAATCTTTTAAGGTATTTTGTCTTTAAATCATATACCTAACGTCTACACCAACTTATATACTAACAAAATACACTAATAACGAACTATTATAATAATACACTAAACTAGATGTCCAGGAGTAAATTAGTTATTTTCAACGAAAACGATAATATAAACCACTCAGACGCACGTACGTACTTCAATAAGTGAGCGAAACGAAACGCCGAAACCCATTACGGCAAACACAGAAAAAAAAATAATTTCAAGCGCAAGCAACAAGCAAGGTCAGAGAAATTTGATAATATTTTTGATTACCGATCTGTAAAAGCTTTATGAGCTGATTTCGTTCTGTTGCTTCTCGGTGTTTGTGCGCATGAGTAAAGTTATCCTATTTTCAGTTCTGTTCGATGCAGAACCCGGTTTTTTTTCCCATGATTGGTACGATTTTTCGACGCATGCAGACGGTTTGTGCTTATCCATATATGGAGATCGGTGTGCAGTACCAGTAGACCGTCGCGATCTTCGTCGCATCACGCTGCGCGTGAGGTCCCCACCTATCGGCCGGCCGATGACGCGATCCCCACTACGGGTCGGGCTAACAAAACCGGGCGGCATCGCGCTAAACCGCTAAACAGGCAATACCCTCCCGGGGTTCTCGAGGCAGTCAGTCCGGAGTCGAGTCAGTCGGCAGTCGAGAGGCAGCCTGGCACCGAGCAAGCAGCATACCCCACCAGTAGAAGACACCGCCGAACAAGCCCAGCTCCAGACAAACCGGGAAGGACCGACCGACCGAGCAGGTAAATATCCGTCGTACCGTATTCCTGGTCCATGATCCTTTCCCTAGTGGCAAGTGGAGTAATCCCGGCCTATCGTAGTATTCCCGGCTCCCCTATTGGCAAGCGGAGTAATCCCGGCCATCCTGCCTTGGCAAGTGGAGTGATCCCGGCCATCCCTATTGGCCAGTGGAGTAATCCCGGCGATCCCTGCTTGGCAAGCGGAGTAATCCCGGCTCCCCTATTGGCAAGCGGAGTAATCCCGGCCATCCTGGCTTGGCAAGTGGAGTAATCCCGGCTAAGTATCCTTCCAGGCTTCACGTCCGAGTTAGAGAACCGTTCTGCTGAACCGACCGTGTCATAGAGCTGGAGCTATTGAGAACCGTATACCGTATTTATCGTAGGGCTTCCGTACCGTATCTACTGCCACACGTACCGTAGGGCTTCCGGACCGCTACAGTTCACCGTATCTAGTACCGCACTTACCGTAGGGCTTCCGTATCGCTACCGTTTACCGTATTTACTACTGCCATATTTACCGTAGGGCTTCCGTACCGCTACCGTTTACTGCCATATTTACCGTAGGGCTTCCGTACCGCTACAGTTTACCGTATTTACTGCCATATTTACAGTAGGGCTTTCGCACCACTACCGTTTAACGTAATTGCTAACATACTTACCGTGGGGCTTCCGCACCGCTACAGTCTACCGCGCGATTAGAGATTTCTATACTTTTACTACCGTTTTGAGTTTTCTTACGTATTACCGGGTTGGGTCGCTTAGAATAAGTTGTCTGATACTTTTAGCTATAAGAAAGTTAGGTTTATACTTACTGTCGGATAAACACGATCATTATTTTGTTTACACGGAGTGTTTCATTTACCAGGGACCGATTCCGATTATTTAAAAACCGAACCTTGGACAACCGTTTCTCCACTGTCTAAAGGCTACCCGATAGGCGAACAGCGATCCCCTTTGTCGCTGTAAATATCAAAGGGGTGACGCCCGAGAAAACCGAAATAAGGAGGTCGCAAAAAGTAAGTAAAGGGCGCCGTTACAAGATATTCAAGATTAAAATACACATTAAATATTTACATGTAGAACCTACACCAATAATGGGTAGTCGTCATTGTGCAGGAATTTAAAATTTTGAATATCTCGTAAACTAAAAAAGCACTAACAAAACTTTTTGAAGCACTAAAAAGCATTAACGAAGCACTAAAGAATGACACTAAATTTCACCCGATCCTAAACACTTTGCGGGCTGACCTTGAATATAAAATCTTGAACATCTCGTAAACTATAAAAGCACTAACAAAACTCTTTGAAGCACTAACGAGGCACTAAAGAATGACACTAAAGTTGACCCGATCCTAAACACTTTGGGGGCTGACCTTGAATTTAAAAGCTTGAATATCTTGTAAACTATAAAAGCACTAACGAAACTTTTTGAAGCACTAACGAAGCACTAAAGAATGACACTAAATTTGACCCAATCCTAAACACTTTGGAAGCTGACCTTGAATATCTCGTAAACTATAAAAGCATTAAAAAACTTTTTGAAGCACTAAAGAATGACACTAAATTTGACCCAATCCTAAACACTTTGGGAGCTGATCTTGAATATCGTAAACTGTAAAAGCACTAACAAAACTTTTCGAAGCACTAAAGACTGATACTAAAATTGACCCGATCCTTAACACTTTGGGGGCCGACCTTGAATATCTCGTAAACCAAAAAGCACTAACAAAGCACTAAAGACAGACGCGAAATTTAACTTAATCCTAAATTCTTTGGGGGCTGACCTTGAAATAAAATAAAATTGAATATCTCGAAAACAAAAGAAGCACTAACGAAACTTTTTGAAGCACTTAAAAGCACTAACGAAGCATCCTGAAATTTTCAAGAAAAAAAACATACTTTGGGGGCTAACTTTACGGACCTGGATAATCTCGAATATTTTGGAGAAGTAACATAGGATGGAGATAGGACGATAATCCTCAATAACTGTTGGATCGCCCTTCTTATGAATGGGACAGACCCTTGCCATCTTCCAGGTTTCGGAAAACATGCCCAGTTTCAGGATCAGATTGAAGATATGACACAGTGGCTCGCACAAAACGATGGAACAGTCTCTAACAATGGAGCTTGGGATGCCGTCTGGGCCAGATGTGATCTTGTTTTTAAGTTTTTTGCTTCTTACAATTATATGGCGGAATGTTGATGCTGTCGGAATACTGCATTAACGAATTAATACTTGCAGGCTAGTGGGAGTCTTGAAAATAGTAGGAAAAAGCCTAAACGACACATTGGGGTACGTGGTAAGTGTCTTTCATAGTGGCTGAGCTCTCTTGCTTTGAATAAAAGACAAGAAGTTTGAGGGATCAAAAATTCTATCTAAGATGACAGATAATCCATCTGATTTGTATAATAGGAACATTTTAAACAGGGACATCACTTGATTTCGTTTTTTGGTGTTTATTTAGAGTACCTTTTCGAGATGTTTCGAAACAACATATGGAACACTCAAACCACTGCTTTTTAGCAGGAGGTACGTGCTGACAAATTAGTTGTTCTTGACTGTTATTTAGACATTCATGACATTTACGTCAATCTTTTACCTTTTCCTAAAATAATCGAAGGGTCTTATATATGAACCACTGAGGTAATAATTCAACGATATGAACAATTCAAACACCGCAACCAGTTCAAATCATGTTAATCGACAATTCTATCTGTATGTAAATGGCGTACTAGATTTTCTATATTTTGTATTAAACAAATAATCGATTATTTTATCAGATTTATTAGAATCGATATTCTGGACATTTATGTCAACCTTTTGCGACGTTACCTTGATGCCTAAGTTGGTGCCTCATAAAAAGTGTCTTTTGAAGGGTTTTATATGAACAAGCCGAACACCGGAACCAGTCCGAACTATGTTGATCAATAGTTCTATGTGTTTTTAAGTGGGTTTTTAAATATGTTTTACGCTTTGTTTTAAACGAACATTCCAAACAGTGAAACCACTCGATTTGATCAGCGGGCTTATGAAGTAAAGCATGCGATAAAAAATGATATTTGTAGATTGTTTTATAGGGACACTTTGGACACTTATTCCAACCTGCGTCGTCGCCTTGGTGCTTAATCCGGTGAATTTTAAAATGTCTCTTTTGAAGAGTTCTATATGCACAATCCGAACACCGCAACCAGTCCGGACTATGTTCATCCTTAGTTCTATGTGTATTTAAGTGGCGTTTTAGATTACATTTCCGATGTGTTTTAAATGAACATTCTAAACAGTGAAACCACTGGATTTGATCAACAGGCTTATGAATTATCACATGAAATGATAAATGAGATTTGTGGATTGTTTTATACGGACACTCTGGACATTGATGCCAACTCTCTTGCGTGGCCTGGTGCTTCTCTAAGTGTTTTTTTAGATCATATTTCCACTTTGCTCTAAATGAACAATGTAAACAGTGAAACCATTGGATTTGATCAGCAGGCTTATGAGTTATGGAATGCTTCTGTATATATCTTTTATGTACTGTTTTATACGGACACTCTGGACATTCATAGCAAACTTTTGCGCCTTCTTTGTCTTGAAGACTAATCTGATGCTTCAATATTTCATTTCTTTGGGTTTCATAAGAATGCATTAAAGACTTGCAAAATTGTAACTGATATGTATCTTTGTTATGAATCATAACATGTAGCTTAAAATCATCATTCTGATCAGTTTTGTATGGACATTCTGGACACCTGTACCAACGAATTTCATGAGCTTTATGAATGACTGAATGCTCTTTGATATCACCTTTCTCATTCGATTGGGAAGGACATTCAGGATTTGTATATAGAGTAACTTGATCTTTGGATTTATCGTACTTTATTAACCTAAAAAAAAATATATAAAAAGCATTAAAACACGAGTGCATGTTTAAAAGACATTAAAAAGGCATTTGACAAAGTTCCAACATAAAAACTAATCACATATTTTTTATTGAGTTTAAATTTCTATTGGATTTATTCTCATGAAAAGACGTATCTAGTTTAGATTTTTCTTGCGGTATCGGAACCCTTAATAAGAGACCGAGAAGTGGAGGTAACCTATGGATGTAGACAGGATTTGCTCCAGGGAGGGGCAAGATAGGATTACCAGGTGAAAAGTTGGAAGTGTTTGTGTAAAGGATCAAGAATTAGGCATATTGCTTAAATATTTTTTACATGTTATACTTTTGCATAATAACCATTACTGCATTATTGCATATCGATGAGACCTAGTTTTAGAGGTTCATCACTCTGTCCGAACTATGCAATTAAGCTAAGTAAGCATATTGTATCAACACCTATACTATACTACTTTTTGGGCATTTATTGAATAGATGTATTAAACGACACTTGTTTTGCTGGCTATGATCACATCTCTTTACATTTCATTCTCTTGGAATGCTCTCCACAGGCGCCGATGGAGGCGGAGAATTTTTGGGCTACCACGACTATTTTCACTTGAAAGTCGTCAAAAAGATCTTGTGACTAATTTATAGGGCCCACCTGAAAAATTTCTGACGGTAACGGACCGGACAACTGACCCTGCTAAAAATCGCTTCTCTGTAATTCCCCGAAAAACGAAATTACAGCAAACGCCAATAAGAATTTCATTCATGCCAGCCACCACGTATGAAAAGCATGGAATTATGACTCTGAGGTCGTGTCGTGTACTTACCGTTGCCCAGACCACATCACAGAGCTTTAAACTTGCGCGCGCATCACATTATTGACACACATAAATTTAGATTTGTATTTTTACATTTTCACTTCATGCAATGTTCTCCGCTCTCTCCGGGGTGCAACCAAACAAAAACTAGGGGCGGGATCTTATTATTTATATTTCTTGCTTTCAGATGCAACATAGAAGCCAATCTTGATTCCTGCTCTTTAGGTTTAGTAGTAGTAGTAGTACAACTCTCTGTTGGCCTTTTTCTTTCGAAAATTCAGCCAGAAAAGACCCCTATCCAGGCTTAGCAAGAGGTAGAGCGACCCTTCTACATTGGTTACACCTTGGTGGATAGAGATATTATTTTTGGGGCTACCAGTATGTCGAGTATGCACTCCTGGGGCCTCGACTTGTACATGCACGGCTTGTTTTAAGGTTCGAACACCACCGGCTGGACATTCACACACATTTAAATCTTGTACATGCACGGGGCTCTAACCCCCGGCTAGACGTCCGAATCTTATTCGGGGAATCTACACAGTCCCTGAAAGCCCCATGTGCCCCCAAACTACCATATATGTATATGAAGCTGGAACAAAATGGCCGATACCCGACACGTGCACACTCGACCGAAGACGAATCGGAAGTCCCTCTTTAGGTTTAGTTTTCTAGGCGCGTTGCGCCTGTTGTGAGTTTTATTTTCTAATGTGAACCTGGAAAGTAAGCTGGTGAGCACGCTGCAAAAATGTAAAGTAACGGGTGCCGATGAAGAGCAAATAATTGCATGTGACAGCTGCCAGCCGGTCCCGACTACATATTGCTGAAAAATGCTCTGGGTTGCCTACATCCGGCATAAGGGCAGTTCTTCTGCAGAAGAGGGTACTTATGTAATTTTGCACTGCTTGTCGTGATGCCTTCAAGAGTGTCCTATTTTTGCGAGGAAGTTTGTCAAGATGGAGGAGGAAATTTCCAATCTTAAGGAAAAAATTATGTTACTGGAGCCTATCTCGGAGTCCATGTCCAGCTCTATTTTTTACGAGGTGCAGGAATGCATAAATAGAGCTTATAATCTCATAATTTATAAAATCCCTGAGAGCACCTCTACTACACTGTCTGACCGTGTTAGCCATGACATGAATGAAGTAGGCAAGGTTTTCCACTTACTCGGTTTACAGCAACAAGAGTCCACCATAACACATGTGCTCCATGTTGGCAAAACTGCAAATGTCAATCGAGCTAGGCCAGTCAAAAACGTAACACAGTCAAACTGGCACTAAAATCAGGTAATAAACTTCGAAACTCAAACTACAGTATCTCTGGAGATCAGACTAAAATGGAACAGGATGCTTATAATAAGTGATGACATAATGCCCTCCAATTTATGGCCCTGTGGAAGTATCATTTTATCAATCTCCAGCGCTTGCAAACAGCAAGGTCAAGCAAGGCAGTCAAACCACTAGATGGTGAAGAAGTTGTGGAAAATACTGCGACTCTGCTCCATTACAATGCGAGGTCTATCAGAAATAAAATTCATGAACTAGAAGCATCATTCTTTTACTTGGAGACCAGACGGTTAAAAAACTGGACCTACCTTTGCGACGTGGACTTGGAGCACATGTACGTATTCTTTCTATCATTAAGCCAAATGCACCTTACAAGGAGGTACTTGAGTGTCTTGGTGGCCTGGCTAAGGCTTTTACAGATAATGACTTTATAGTCGTGGGGTGTGGATCAAACGATCTTGCAGCAGGAAAGTATCCTAGTGTTAGATACATTAACCATAAACTAAAATCCTGCCTACATACTAATGTAATATTTTTATCCTGCTGTATCATAGGTAGTATTTCAACTAGCAATGTTAAGCCTTCTTATAATGTTTCCTTTTTTAATTATAAGTTATGTAATTTTATAGATTTTGTCGACAGATTTACTAGGAATCGCATACAGTTTCTGAATATCTGTGACGCAATGGGCTCCAAACTTAAAAACATTAGAATTTCAGAATCATTACTGGAAATTATTGAAGCTCCTAAGTCCAATTCTTCTAATCTTATTCACATTGATTGCTCTTCCGGAAAAAAACACAGGTAACGATGATCACGATGGTCTGAACCATACAGCTGGGCAGGCCTTGAACCATGATAGTTTGGATGACTTGGAGGGTTTGGTGGATGTTGCAACGTCTGACGCGGGTTCGGACTCGGATGGTGCTACTTTTTTAGATGTGGCTACCTCAGATTAACTACACTTTTGCTGAATGTCCGATCCATAAGACAAAAATCTAGCGAATTGGAAGTTTTTCTGGAGAGATTGGGTTACCCTTCGCTTTTGCTACTTACTGAACACTGGTTGAAGACTGATGAACCTGTTCATGTTTTGAACTATGTGGTGATGAGTAAGTTTTGCAGAGTTGTTTCTTTGCATGGTGGTACCATGATCCTCTTGCATGATTCCGCTCTTGACCTGCTTAGATTTGGGAGCATATCTAAGTTTGACGATCTTTGTAGTGAAATGTCTTTTGAGTGCTCTGCTATATTTTCTGACCTTTTGAACTTGTTTGTTGTGTGTATTTACCGTTCACCTAGCTCTAGTTGTGATGTTTTTCTTGGCAGGTTGGAACTTTTGTTGAGCAGAATTCCGCCTCATGCTTCGGTCATTATTCAGGGCGACTTTAATATTAATTACGCTGACAGCAGTCGGGGGGTGGTTAGATTTCTTGATAACTTATTACACTCATATGGGCTGAAAATGCATGTCAATTCGTTTACAAGGGTAAATCAGAGGTCTTCCTCTGTGCTGGACTATGTATGCTCGAATGTGGGTGGTGATGTGCCGTGTGTGGTGATGAATGCCGGTCTGTCTGACCATGAGGCGGTCTTCTGTAAGTTTAATTTCAAGAATAGTAATAATGAACTTAGGACGCGAAGAAGACGTGGCCGTGTTTTTTGTAGGAGAAGCTTTGCTACATTTGCCTATGCTTGCTCAGAGGTTGATTGGGGCCCCTTGTGCGGCGGAGGCAACCCACTGTTTACTTTCTACCAACAACTTATGCATGTTTTTAATGCAGCATTTCCCATTTTAACCTTAAAACAAAAAAAAGATAAGCCATGGATTACGAAGGGTGTAAGGGTTTCTGCGAGGAACATGAGATGTCTCCATACTATTCGTAAATATTCATTGAATAATACAATTTTTCTTGACTACTTTAACAATTACCGTAATATTTATCGCAAAGTTTTAAAAGCGGCTAAGAATAACTATTATACTTGCAGACTGGCATGCGCAAGCAACAAGCAGAGAGAGGCATGGCGAATAGTTAATTCCCTGCGGGGTAAAGAATCTAAGAAACTTAATTCCAAATTGGAAGCTAATATTATAAATTCTTACTACTGCTCCATTGCCTCTCAACTTACCACGAGCCTCTCTTCTAATGGTACTGACCCATTGACTTTTATGCGTGGCATCTCAGTTAATAATGCCTTTTACTTTACTCCTGTTACTGCTGAGGAACTTCTGAACACTTTAACCCAAATTAAAAACAAAAGATCTGCAGGTTGGGACGAGATATCTTTGGATATATTTTTAAATCTACCCTCTGCAGCTCTATTATCACTGGCCGAATGTATCAATAGATCAGTCTTGAATGGCAATTTTCCAGATTTGCTGAAGAGGGCCATTGTCATTCCTATATTCAAGCAGGGTGAAGATATTGCTTCTAACTACAGGCCTATTTCACTCCTGCCTACCTTGTCCAAGATTGTCGAAAAACTCCTTAAAAAAAGAATGGTTAACTTTTTGGAAGCTAATAATATATTAAATAAATCCCAGTTTGGGTTTCAGTCTTCCAAGAGTACCAATGATGCCATTTTTCATATGCTTGAAAGGCTTTACCTGAGGCTCAACGATGGAGATGTGGCTGCCGTTGTGTTTTGTGATTTGGCCAAGGCCTTCGATTGTGTATCGCACGAAATACTGCTGAGGAAGCTTGAAGCCTATGGCTTCAGAGGGTGTGTTCTGGCGTGGTTTAGGTCCTATTTGTCTGACAGACGACAGAGAGTTGTCTTTAATGGCAGCTCCTCAGAGGAGTTAAGTGTCTCAGCGGGGGTGCCCCAGGGTTCTGTTCTCGGCCCACTTTTTTTCCTCTTATACATTAATGACTTACCACTAATAATCGAAACCGGCCAGTGTACATCCTTTGCTGACGATACTACCCTTCTTTGGCATAGTGGGGACGCCCAGACTCTTAGTGGTATGATTAACAGGGATCTGGCCATTGTTAAGGGATGGTGCGATTGCAATCGATTGTCGTTCAATATTTCCAAGACCAATATATTGTACTTCAAGTGTCATCTAAATGGTGTAAGCCTGGATACTTACCCTGTTCCGTCCCTTCACGTTAATAAATTTCTGGGTTTGTGTATTGACGCTAGGTTAAGGTTCGACAAGCATACTGAGCTATTATCTTCAAAACTGGCAGCTAACTGCTTTGCCTTAAGAAATATTAAAAGCCAGTTAGATAAAACTTTGACTAAGAGTGCCTATTTTGCCTTGGTGGACTCCCATCTGCGTTATGGTGTTTGTTTCTGGGGGAGCTGTGCGGAATACTTGTTTAGACCTCTCTTTGTTCTGCAGAAGCGTGCCATTAGAATTCTTTGTGGCCTTGGGTACAGGGAGTCATGCAGACCTTGTTTTGTAGGGGAAAGGATTTTAACATTGCCCTCTATCTTTATTCTGGAAACTGTGTGTTTGATGTATAGAAAGTACTGCTCTATGATTAGATCGATTAGCACTACCAATACGCGTTCTTTATTTAAAATTAACTTACCAATACCAACTTCCGCACTGACTCAAAATTCTATCTTTTACAATAGTAAAAAAATGTTTAATACTCTCCCACTTTCAATTCGAAAATGCTGCTTACCAAGGCATACTATAGCATTGAGGAGTACTTTTGTGATACTTTCTAGACTTTGATTTAGTTTGTTTTCTGTGTATCTGTTGTTTGACTAATTGTATACCGAATAGTGTTTATATATATTTATTTATTTCAAATTTGTTTTTTCCCTGACATAATAGTTTTTTTTGTCCTGTCCTTTCTCTATTCTAGAGCATTTATCGTGATAGTTTCTGTTTTAAATAGCCATAGTTCAGCTTTGCTAATGAATACCGTGTATTTTGGCCAATGTAGCATGTTTTGAATGGAAAGTTGAAGTGAAATATTTTATCTCAGATTGTTTTGAACATTTTTTGTGTTACTTATACGTATTGTACATATGTTACTATAATATTAGAAGTTTGATGTTTTTGCTAGCTTTAGTTTCCAGCTTTGTCAATGAGAAAATTTTCTTTAGACAATAAAGCATATTTTGAATTGAATTTGAATTGAATTGAATTGGTGTACAATCCCATTGACATTATATGCTTGACAGAGCATTGGCTTAATGCTGATGAGGATGCTTTCCATATACAGGATTACAAGGTTGCAGGTATTCTCGACAAGAACTCTGTCTTTGG
This sequence comes from Pissodes strobi, assembly GCA_016904865.1. Classification (NCBI taxonomy): domain Eukaryota; kingdom Metazoa; phylum Arthropoda; class Insecta; order Coleoptera; family Curculionidae; genus Pissodes; species Pissodes strobi. The sequence goes on along the minus strand of MU182531.1, from coordinate 110,438 downwards.
GTGGAGGTACTGTAATTTTAGTTAAGGATTTTGTAATATTTATAATGTTGAAAAATTTATAGAATTGTGTGTTGTCCTAATTAATAATGTTTATGTTATATGTATATACAGGACTCCTGGAGGAGATGTTGGCACTTTTCTGTCTGCTCTAGAGGGTGTAATGAGTCATATTAGCCAGGAAAGGGATATCATTCTGGCAGGGGACTTCAATATTATGTTTGGCACAACGCAGGGTAAGTCGTCTGTACTTCTTGATCTTCTGGAGTCATACGGTTTTCAACAAACAATCTTCGAAGCAGCACGTGGAGAATCCTGCCTGGATAATATCTTTTTAAATTTTACAACAAGGCCATTTTTGGCAAAGACTCTTAATATGAACCTCTCGGATCATCTGGGTCAACACCTTGGGTTTAATTTTGGGGTAGACAGTAAAGTGCTCTCCGAAAAAAAAAAGTTTTTCGACCCATTAAACAGAGGGGATTAAACAATAATTATTATAATATCATTGGGGATATTTCGGTATTGGTATTGAGGAATTTTTTTTATCTTAATGAAGTCACTTGGGGATGCATACATGCAATCATTCCCTGTGAAGAAATTCTGTGTCAGATCGGATCAGACCAACAGAGTCAGTTGATTTGATAATGATCTTAAGGATATGAGAGAACATTTACATCTGTTAAATGGTATATGTAAGCAATACAATCGAATGAATGACTGGGTAATGTATAAAACATTAAAAAAAACTATAAAAAATCTATCAGGGAGGCAAAGAGATTGGCAAATGATAGGGCAATAAACTCTTCAAGTAATCCAAGCAAATGTATGTGGCAAATTATAAATTCAAAAAGAGGTAAAGTAACTAATACAAAAAACATCAGCTGTCATATACCGCCGCAAGAATTTAACAACTTCATTTCCGGTGTAGCAAAAAATCTCATGAGGGACATGCCTCAGGAGACTAGTGATCCTCTCTTGCATCTCAACAAAACTTCATTCCAACACTTATCACTTATATAAAAATGAGGGATAAAATCACACAATTAAAGAACAAAAACAGTGTAGATATTTATGGTTTAACAGTAGAAATCATAAAGTCAGTAAAAGATTTCATTTATATTCCACTCACCAAACTTTTTAATCAGTGTGTTCGTGAGAGCATCTTTCCAGGCGCTCTAAAAAAAGTTTTAATAACACCGCCATACAAGAAGGGGGATAAATCACTGGTTGCTAATTATAGGCCAATTTCTTTGCTCCCTGTTATATCTAAACTTTTTGAGAAGATCATGGCGACACAGATAGTGGATCTATTTGAGACCCATGGGCTGTTTAGCGACCGACAATTTGGATTCAAACAGAGGAAAAGCACTGTCCAGGGAGTGTTGGACCTTGTAGAGGGGGTAATGGACTCATTTGAGGGTATGGAGTACTCAGCAAGGCTTTTGATTGTGTCACACATTCTCTTTTATTACAAAAAATTAACATTCTACAACTTTGGTGAAGATACTATCCCAAATGGGATATGGCTTGGGGAGCATCAGCGCCTTCTGCTAGGGTCTTTGGCTTACAAAGGAGAGCTATGACGCATATGGCTGGCTTAGGATACAGGGAGGACTGTAGGGCTTCATTCGCTGAGTGGGGTGTATTGACTTTTCCCTCTGTGTATATTCTTGAAAATCTGTTGCATGTTAAGAGTGGCCTGGCCGGATATAGGACTCATGAGGATCTACATGACTACAATACCAGATCTAGAGGTGATTTGGTCCCGTCTTATTGCAGGCTGAAAATGTGCCAATGTAGACCTGATTTTATTGGTGTGAAGTTTATTAATAAACTTCCACAAGAGATTAGTGAACTTCCTATGCAAAAGTTTAAAAAAAGCACTCAAATGCTTCTTATTAGGGAAAGCATTTTATAGTACAGCAGACTTTCTTAATCTTGATGTTTTAATATTTTAGTGTTACATGTTATTTTAATTATTCCATTACGATATTTTATTTTTAATGTAGTGTTTTATCTGACGTTATTTAATGTAGTGTTTTATTTGACATTATTAAAAAAACTTAAAAAAAACCTTTATAATATTGAGTTTCAAATTTATGAAAAAATTTACATTATTTGTAGTGTTAGTTATATGTATTTTCTTTGACGTATGTAAGTGCTATTTGCATATTTTGACATAAATAAATTTGATTTGATTTGAAAATGGGCAACAAAAAAACTAGTCACTCCCCTATTAACAGTTTTAATCGAACAAAAATTTCTGATGTTCTTAAAAGTATTTCCCGCTGTTCATATGACGTAGTGGTTGTGGCTGAGAGCAATTTGGGTGATAATATTGGTGATAACGAAATCAAATGTGATGGTTTTAATATCTACAGATGCGATAGATCTCAGAGAACTAGTACAAAGCGGAGTGGTGGAGGTGTTCTTGTTTTTGTGCGCAGCAAGGTACAATCACAATATAGTTCTATTATGGAGGACAGAGTTGAGCAAATATACATCCTATGTCAGTTTGGGAAAGCAAAGTTTGTGGTGGGTGGGGTCTACATACCTCCGCAGTCTCCTCGTGATGTATCCAATTGGCATTGTCGGTCTGTGAAAGAGATTGCCTTACACCATGATTCACTATATATCTATGTGTTTGGTGGTTACAACCTGCCACACGCAACATGACAGAATGATTGTATTGTATTTGTACACGTGAGTGGGTCCAAATAGGACCCTCCACTGTGACCCTTGGTCTATTGTGGCTCACATCTGTGTTTTCCACTATGCCAGAGGCTCGATCCTTTTCAAGAAATCGAACAGCTTTCTGGGGTGGATAGTTTTCAAATCTGCAAGTGTGATTTGAGTATTTCCAAAGACTGTTTGTCTGGTTCTTTCCATTGCTGGACAGTGGCATATAACATGCTCCATTGTTTCTTCGTCCTCCAAGCACAAGCGGCACTCCGTTTCTTCGGAGAGCCCTATCTTGTTCATGTGGCTTCTTAGCCGACAGTGGCCAGTGTACATGCCAACTACAGCCTGTACCCGCTGCCGGCCAAGTTGAAGAAGCTGTCCGGTTCTCACTCCTGATGGCAGATTCACCGCCAACTTTGAATGAGTTAGGCCTGGTAACTCTCTCCATTTATCTGCAAATTGATTTTGTGTCCACCTGGAGAGGGCTTCTTTAGCTGTGTTATAAGCTATTCCCAGTACTGGTTATGGTCCTATGAAGGCCGTTGCGGTCGCCTGCTTCGCAAGAGCATCAGCTTTTTCGTTGCCTTCATATCCTGTATGTCCAGGTATCCAGATCAATGTAAGTTTGTTTTCTCTCCCTAGTTTGGTGAGTAGTTCCTGTCTTGGATGAACAACGGCTAGAATCAAGAGCTTTTAGAGCTGCTTGACTGTCCGAGAAAATTTTGATTGACTTGCCTTTCCAGTTTCTATCGATGAGCCACTGTGCAGTCATATCAATGGCCTTAACAGCCTGAAAAATGGTTGCATGTTTGCCTAGGGAACATTTAAGCTCAACCTTACCATTTTTATTCCATGCAGCGGCTCCCGTACCATCATTGGTTTTGGAGCCGTCAGTGAACCAACAATTCTCTGTTCTCAGATTTTCAGAGTCCTTCGCCCATTCGTTCCTCTCTGGTAGGAGGACGTCATAGGCATGGTAATAAATGGTTTTGGTAGGCATAACATCTGATGGTAGACCCAACACACTGTCCTGCTCATTGGCATTTTCCAGCCTGTTGGGCATCATGATGATCGCCTGCGGATTGATGATCACCGCCTGTGTCAATCTATACGTCGCCCATCTAGTCTCCTTCTCCAGTACTATTTGAAGAGGTGGCAGATTTAGAAGACACTCAAGCGCTGCCGTGGGTGTAGTGCCGAAAGCGGCACTAATTGTCACGCTTGTCTTTGTAAGGTAGAATGATGAGTACGGAGTAATAGTTTATTGTCCTGGAGGGTTTGGATATTGCACAATCTTTTGGTTATTTAAAATTCTATCAACATAATAATATCCCTAACAATCGTTATATTTTTAGATTTGGTGTTTTCTAATGTTAGGGAGTTATGAATGTTGCATAGGCCTTGTCTTGGCTGGGATTGATGGGAGTGGTCTGGTGTATGATGAATTCTTTTATGATCTTAGAGGTGGTAACTACATAGAGCTTAACAACTTCCTGGCTTCCATTGCCTGGCTGGATTGTCTTGGTGAGGACATTGAATCAGCCACAGGTTCATTCCATGAAATACTTTCAACAGGTATTGCTTGCTTTGTGCCTTTGAAAAGATTCAGGACGTCAATCTTTACTAAATGGTTCACTTCTGATTTTAGAAGATTGACACATGCGAAAAAACGTGTTCATTTTCTTTATATTAAAAATCATTCAGATGCTGATTACATTAAGTTTTCCCGCCTTAGAGCTGAGTGCAAAAGGCTGTCTATTATTTGCTTCAACTATATTTGTGGGGTGGACGCTGACTTGAGGAATAACCCAAAATCCTTTTGGAAGTATATTAATTACCCAGCTCACTCTTTTACTAAGATCGGGCAGCGACAAATGGTCAAGATATAGCTAATTCGTTTATGTCCTATTTTCAGACAGTTTATTCACCTAATTGCGGTCAGCTTCATGTACCTGATAATCCTGTAAATGGCTACATGGGTATAAGTATATATCCTTCTGAGATCTCCATGAGTGATGTTTTTGAGGATGTAAGTGTGCTGCCTGGTAAGCTCACTACTGGGCCAGAATTTTCTAATTTTCTATTAAAGAAGTGTCTGTACTATTGCTGTGGTAGTTGGAGGTTGTGATATTACTTGGATGGGTATTCTCTTTGTTAAAGTGTTTAAACTTGTATATCTGTATTGTTGAGCTGATGATAATTGATTTATTGTACTTTTAAGTTCATGCTTCGTCAATAGAATTGTTTTTGTTTTCTTGCACAATAAAGTATAATTGACTATGACTATGCCTAATTGCTTTAAATCCCAAAAATAACTCTTTACGTATTGTACACTCAAAGGTAAAACTTTAATAATAATCTTAATATGTATGAAATAATCCTAACCACGTGAGATATACAAATAACGAGCTGAATCATCTTCCAGACGAGTCGCATTGGAAGAATGACTTTGTCAGAATTTCACTTTCATTTTCTCGTCAAAACATATATCGTTGGCACTTGTAAGCCACATGTTGCCGTTTTTCACATATTTTCAATTTTACAAAAACAAATAATCCCATGCCCACAATGCCTGAAACTTGGGAATGAATATTACAATGTTAAATTTCTTACTTGGATTCTAACATGTCCTCTTCATCTTCACTTTTAATATCGACTTCCTCATGACTTATAAAGTCTGATTGAATCGAATAGTCTCTATTATATTTTTCCTCATCGGATTCTCTATAAAACAAAATACGTTACTTTTATTAGTAGAAACGGGTTATTAATCAAAATTTCACCATTAGAACATGTTAATAAAATAATGGGGTCTGATGACCTATAGGTAGAAAGGGGGTGCCCTATAGAGTAGTTAAGCCAAGAAAATTGGAGGATCCACCACATTTGAGCCGAAAAAAGCTACCAAAAGTCGAATTTTGTTCCGGTCCTAACTCAAAGCTTTGTCAGTCGAAAATTTAAATATTTTTTTAAGTTTTTTTGTTCTTGATTTTAGGCATGTCAAGCAAAACCAGAACCCGTCATAAATAAGCCGAGGTACACATGGACCTCATATATATGAAGTGAAATATTTGACGAATATGTACATAAAAGGGAAAAGTGTAAGCCAATGAGTGTCTATATTTTTCTTTTATTTAGGTGAACGAATTTTATTATATTATTATTATACTACCATATATATTACAATGAATGTGGTCGGTATAAACAATTAATTTTTAACCATTTAAGACCACAAAGGAGGGGATGGTAATTAACCTTATAATTGACCCCTTTAATTAGCGAACTGTATTAATGTAGGTAAGTGGGATTTTATTTATAGGCTATGAATTAAAACATGTATTATATTGTTAGGTATTACGTACTTTAATAATGCAGAATTTAATTTGCATTAAATATTATGATCAATATATAAAATGTTTTCAAACTACTTTCAACCATTCATCCTTACACACATAAAACTAATTCATTTACATCAGATTAACTATTAGTGAATATTTAATATCTAACAAAACTTCTTGATTATTTGAATTTAACATAAACTTCTTTCTTTACTGAATTTAAACAACTTCATTTCAACTAACTGCTTTTCCGTTCACAAAAAATACCTTGTTACTTTTGTTTTTTTCTGAGTGTATAGTGAAAACACAGATGAGGCCTATCGAGTAGTTTAACGAAATACAAGAACATCATAATAGAAAACAACAATATGATGTAAAAATTGTGAAATTATAGATATGTTACAGAGCACAGTCTCTGACAAGGATATTATCATCAAAGATAATGAAAAGATCATACAGCTCTTACAGAAAAAAATTGCTAAACTGGAGAGCATGTAGTCTGAAATTACTAAAAAACCATCATATACAGAAGTATTGGGCAGAGGTATCACAAAAAAAAAAACCAGTAGTAAATACTTCAGCATCAATTTTAAAACCAAATGTAAATCAAGATTCTAGAAAGAATAGATCCAGGTAACCTAAAATTGGGAATAAAAAACATCCGTACTACTAGACGAGGAAATTTAATAATACAATGCTCAACTAAAGAAGAAACTGAAATACTCAAAGTAGCTGCTCAGGAATCACTGGGAAATAAGTATGATATAGATATTCCACAAATGAAATTACCTAGAATTAATATTGTTGGATATAAAGGCAGTCTAAATAAAAATGAGATAGAGTCAACTTTAAGAAACCAAAATAGATCACACATTTCTGAAACAAATTAGAAGAAAAAGGGACAACAACAATATTCGCCGAGTGTTCAGATGGGGTATTTAATAGGGTAATAAGGTCACGCAAACTTTTCATTGGTTGGCAGAGTCTTTTGGTGTTTGAAGATTTAACTGTTCCCAGATGTTACAAGTGTCAGGGTTTTTATCACAGAAGCTCATCTTGTGTCAATAAAACCAGTTGTACCAAGTGTTCAGAGGACCATGAGGATCATAATAACTGCACAAACCCAAACAGGAAGTGTCAGAACTGCATAAAATCAAATAACATGTACAAAATAAATTATGATATATCACATGCTGCTAATGACTTTGACTGTACCTCGTATAAATATCAACTGGATATTTTAAAAAGTAAAATAGACTATAGTGAGTGATTTGTTTAATTGAACAACAACTAAACTAATATGGATATTCCAGAATTAGGTATCTTAACTGATTTAGAAAGGGATGAAATTGGATATAACAATGTAGATAGTCGTTTTAATGTGGAACAATGTAAACTTTTTTTTAAGGACATAAAGCATAAAAAATACTTACTTAGGGTTGTCCATATAAATATTAGCACAAAAAAAAATTTATCAGTTTTTATTTTTTCTTGAGGCTTTTAATCTTAAGGACTTAGATTTGATTGTTATGGGAGAAACACGTAAAATTGAAAATATTAAAAACTTTACAATTCCGGGCTTTGAAACAATTTATAACAATAGTAGAATTAATCAAAATGATGGAGTTTGGCTTTTTATTAATAGGAATATAAACTTCAGTATCTTGCATATTACTTTACCCCATAGTAAAGTGTGCATTAGTACTGCTACTTTTGTTTTACATAGGATAAATTTTACAATTATGTCCTGTTATAGATCTCCAGCTTCGAATGATGATCTGTTTTTGTCTGATATTGAGATGTATCTGTCAAACATGGATAACAATAATAATAATAATATTAGTGTCTTTCTCGGAGACATTAATTTTGATATTCTGAAACCAACAAATATTACTGTTAAGATATATTTATCAGTATTGTCCTCTGTAGGGTTTGAACCTTGCATTAAAGTACTTACTAGAGTGACATCAGACACTCAAACCTGTATAGACCATATATTTATTAAACAAACAAATTCAGGACTAACAATCTAAACCACAATGGTATTGTGTTGGAAACTGATTTAACAGACCACTTTCCCTTTTACTTAGACATATACCTCGACATAAATGAAAACCTACCAGTATCAGCATTGAACAACATAGCTCATAGCTATATCTCATATAATGATGATCAATTTCTTAAATCACTGGAAGATGAAATCTGGGAACATGTATTGGCTGCTCAAGACCCAGAGTTAGCATATAATAATTTTTTTAAGACTTTTAGTACACTTAGTGAAAACTGCAAGACAACAGAAATATTTTATCATAAAAAATATAAAAAAATTAAACCCTGGATTACATATGGCATTATATGTTCAATAACACATAGGAATAAATAAAAAAAATCTATTAAAAATAAAAATAACGTCAATCTCAAACAAGAATACTCCACTTATCGTAACATTTTAAACAGAACAATTGGACAGGTTAAAACAGTACTATAAAGATCAGATATTGGATAGCATGAACAATATTAAATAAATCTATAAAATCATTAAAGATGCTACAAATGAAAAAAAAAACAATAAGAGTAATACTGAAATTACTATAACAGATGAAAATAATATATCAATCACAGAGGGACTGGAACTAGCCAATTACTGCAACAAATACTTTGCAAATATAGGGGGAAAAATGGCTGCTGAAATTCCTGACAGGGCATTTCGGGATAATGATGTTGGCAATAACCTACCAAACTCTATGTCACTCACACCAGTCACGTCTAATGAACTAATTAATCACATTAAAAGCTTAAAAAATAATTGTGCTCCTGGTGAAGATGGATTCGCTCCTCAGCTTATAAAAAAGGTACACTCTGCCATATTAAAACCCTTAATTCATATAATCAATCTTATCTCTACCACAGGAATAGTACCTACAGCTTTTAAATGTGCTATCATAACTCCCATATATAAAAAAGGGATAAAAACAGAAATTTCCAACTACAGACCCATTAGTGTTATAACTACTTTTACAAAAAATCTTCAAAAAATTCCTTAAGGTCAGACTCTATAATTTTTTAACTTCAAATCAATTACTTAATTAAAACCAATTTGGTTTCATAGAGGGTAGAAGCACTAATGATGCATTATTTAAACTGGTTGACCAAATAAAAATAAACCTAGACACAGATCAAAAGAGTATAGCTGATTTTCTCGATTTAGCTAAGGCATTTGACACTGTGCCTCACACCCAGCTACTTGAGATTCATGAGAAGTACGGTGTCAGGGGTGTTGTGTTGGATGTTTTTAAAAATTATTTACTTCAGAGATCTCAAATTGTTAAAATAAATAATATTTATAGTGATCCTCTAAATGCCTTAATACGTGTACCACAAGGCACAGTACTTGGCCCATTATTGTTTGTCTGTTACATAAATTCACTACTAAATCTGGATATTAATGGCATGTCAATCTCCTTTGCAGATGATACAGTGCTGTATTTTACTTGTTCCTCGTGGGATTCATTGAAAAGTAAAATCATTCTAGGTCTAGGTAAAATAAAAACATGGCTAAACTCTCCCAAATAATCACTAAATGTTTCTAAAACTATTTATGTTGCTTTTTCTCTTACTGAATCAAGTAGACCTTCATACAGTTCAATAACTCTTCAACAGGCCAATATATGAGGCATCACATACTAAATACTTAGGAATTGATCGATACTTAAAATGGTCAGACCATGTTCAGGATGTGACAAACAAACTAAGAGGGCTAATTCACAAATTTTACCAGATAAGAAACATATTTTCTCATAAAATTTTAATCATGGTCTACAAGTCATTATTGGAATCTAGATTGCGATATGGTATTATAGCCTGGGTAGGGCTCTACGATAATGCTCTCAATCAGTTAAATGTAGTTCAGAATTATTTATTACGAATTATTTACAAAAAAGATTGTCTATATCCAACAAATCAATTATACATTGAAAAAATTTTAAGTGTTAGAGGTCTAGACTTTTTAAGCAACTATATTTATTGTTTTAAAAATAGGAATAAGAGGCATGTAGATCAGGCTTATGGTACTAGAAATAATTATAATAATGTATTGATTGTCCCTTTTAGAAGGTTTGATGTTAACCAGAGGTTTGCATCTGTAGTTGCACCAAAGATATTTAATTTGCTACCTAATAATGTAATATCAATATACTAAACAGGTTAAAATTTTGAAAAACATGAATCATTTGTTAAATGTTTTGTGAATTGTGATATGTTGTCTAATTGTTTGATCGGAATTGTGCTGAGTGAGGATTGTTGAATATTTGTTTTTGTTAGGCAAGTGTTGAATTAGGGTTGCGGAAGCAAAATTGTTCGCTTTGTATTGTATCTCAATGTTAAATACTATGTATGATAAGCCTCTGCACATACAGGTGGCAACACCTAGGTGCATGACAGAACTTTCAGAATATAGATAGGATAGGAGAATAAAGGTTTAGATATGTATGTTTAATGTACTTTTTTGAGTCTCTGCAGGATAGCCTGCGTGATGCCTAGGAGCATTTGAATTTAACATAAAGAAAGAAACGAGAGAGTTCTACGAAAAGGAAGAAAATTACAGATGCACAATAGTTGTGCTTACACACTAGGAAGAATAACTGTTCATAAGGAAAGCCTTAAGAAAACCGTTGAGAAGCTTGAAAAGCGAGGAAAGGTTTTGACGAGGGAATTGGAAAGCATAAGGTCAAACACAAGGAATAAAGATGCATCACCTATCACAAAAGCAACGGTATTCAACCGAACAACTGAGTCACAGGCCATTAAACGACAAAGAGTTTCACAGGTGTTATTTCTGTGTGGCAAAGACAATTATAATGTGTGGAAGATCTTTAAGTCAATCGCTGGACAAGGCTATGACGCGTTACTGCTGCACTTGGTAAAGGTGTTCTGGGCATGCCTAGCGCTGCGCTGCATCCCGAAGGCATGGAGAGAAGTAAGAGTGGTGTTCATACCAAAAGCAGGAAGGATGGATTACACTGTCCCCAAAGCCTATCGACCAATCAGCCTAACATCCTTTGTGCTAAAAACTCTGGAGAGGCTGTGTGAGGGATATTTGAGGGACTGTGTACTGGTCAACCGACCGCTGCATCCCAACCAACCTGCGTACACTACGGGAAGATCGACCGACATGACCTTGCATTCAACAGTGACCCGGATAGAGAGATCGCTGGACCATAATGAGTCCACCTTAGGTGTATTTATTGATATTGAAGGTGCGTTTGATAAAACCACCTTTGGAAAAATCAATGCTGCCTTAACAAACAGGGGCGTCCCTCCTGCTGTCAGTGGCTGGATTTTCAACGTGCTCTCGAAGAGACGCGTGCAAATAAAGGTGGAAGATACTGTAGTGAGAGGCATCGTTGCCAGAGGCTGCCCGCAGGGAGGCGTTCTGTCGCCACTGCTATGGAACCTTGTTCTCGACAGCCTCTTGCATCGCCTCAACTCAGATCGATTCTACACCAATGCATATGCAGACGATCTTACGATACTGCTCAACGGAAAGTTTGAAGGAGTTCTGTGCAATCGAATACAGAGTGCCCTTCGCTTAGTCGAAAAGTGGAACAGGGAGCACTCCCTGTCTGTAAACCCCAGGAAGACGGAGATGGTGCTCTTCACCAGAGAAAAGGAGGATGGAGCCACTGCGACCTCCGACCCTCCTAAACACACAACTAAATTTTACATCTGAGGTAAAATATCTTGGGGTCACCTTCGATGCTAAATTAACCTGGAATCTTCACTTAGA